>JAGSMP010000774.1:0-104097 GCA_029286625.1 Parnassius orleans
CCTGATTCTATAGTGGAGTTTTATCGAACTTTGTTAAACTTTCTAACATCCATAATAAGAAAGTGTTTTCTAATGGTCCCAATCGATTTGACTAGTATTTTTTAGTTTTTTTTTTACGATTTGAATAGTAGTATCTCAAACCGCAAACCGTTAAAACGTCAATATGATTCCAAAGATTTAAAATCAATAAAGTGTATATGAATGTAATCAATTTGGTCATAAGAGTGTTATTTGTAACAAACGGTCGAATACACTCCCGAGTAATAGTGACGAAAAAGCAATCGCGTTACCGACAGCATCTTGTGGTGATTCGTTGAAATGTACGTTTTGCAAAAAGGTAGGTTATTCCGAGGTTACTTGATTTGCTAAGGAACGCGCTAATATACGAAATAATAATGGTGTCAATTTTTATCGCGTAATTGCAGGTAGTCATAAAAATCGTGAATTGACGACTGCGGTCATATCGGGAATACCGTTAGACGTACTAATCAATAGTGGTTCACGCGTTTCCTTAATGTCAAAAATGTTGTTAAACATTTCCCGTGTCAAGTAAAGCTTACTAATCAGTTATTACGCGGCTTCGGTGGTATGGAAATTAGATCGGAATAATTTGTAACATTACCCGTTGAGTTTAGCGATATAACAATAGAAATTGATTTTTATGTTATAAGTGGTAATAATTTGAATGTACCCGTAATTAAAGGTACAGACGTACTAAACAGGAAAGGTATTACTTATGTTAGGACCGGTGATCGCCAACGTATAATTCATAGTGAGGCTACCGCAAGCGATATTCTGCAAGTAAAATTGATTTATTTGTCCGATCAAGTTAATACGTCGGTATCTGGAAATGATAGGGAACGATTACTGGAGATCCTCACCAAGTATTTCGAATTATTTTAAGTGGTACCGCGACCACAATGGTGAAAGATAGTGAGATGAATATCAAGTTAACAACCGTTGTGCCCGTGTACTATCATCATCATCATCATTACAGCCCTTCACAAGTCCACTGCTGAACATAGGCCACTCCCAAGGAATGCCACAAAGCACGGTCCTGAGCCACCTGCACCCATCGACTTCCTGCATGTCTTACCAGGTCGTCACTCCATCTAGTGGGGGGGTTGCCCTACACTTCGCCTACCGGTACGAAGCTGACACTCAAAAACCTTTTTCCCCATCGATCGTCAGTTGTTCGAGCTATATGGCCGGCCCATTGCCACTTCAGCTTACTAATCCGTTGGGCTAAGTCGGTTACTGTGGTTCTACTGCGGATATCCTCATTTCTAAGTTTATCACGTAGAGAAACCCCGAGCATAGCCCTCTCCATAGCTCGCTGAGCGACCTTGAGCTTCCTCATACGGCCAGCAGTGAAGGACCACGTCTCAGATCCATAAGTCACTGGCAACACGCACTGGTTGTACAATCTCGTTTTTAAGTTTGAGGTATACTTGATGAGAAGATGTGTCGAAATTTCCCGAACGCTGCCCAGCCGAGTTGAATCCGTCGATTTACCTCTCGGTCGAAGTTGGACTTACCTAGTCGGACTATTTGTCCCAGGTAAACATACTCGTCAACAACTTCGAGCTTAGTGCTCCCAACAACTACCGGCATAGGTGTGACATGGACATTAAACATGATATTTGTTTTCTCCATGTTCATCTTAAGACCTATTCGTTGGGAGACACTATTGAGTTCATTGAGCATAGTGCTTAGGTCCTCCAGTGATTCTGCCATAAGGACAGTATCGTCGGCAAATCGAAGGTGAGTGATGTACTCGCCATTGATGTTAATACCGTATCCTTTCCAGTCCAGTAGCTTGAAAACGTCTTCAGTTTCGGGGATATAACGTCACCATGTCTTACACCTCTCGGCAGTTGGATAGATTTCGTATTCTGGTTCTGTACTCAGATAGCCATCGTAGTCCTACCGTACAAACACTACACACTTCGATATACCGACAGTCAACTTGGCACCGCTGTAGGAACTGCAGCACCGCCCAAATTTCGACGGAATCAAAGGCTTTCTCATAGTCCACATACGCAAGGATAAGTGGCAGATTGTACTCTTCCGTCTTCTGTACAATTTGCCGAAGGGTGTATGTGGTCTATAGTACTAAAGCCGCTTCGGAAACCGGCTTGTTCGGGAGGCTGGAAGTCGTCGAGTGTGCGTGCGAGACGATTCGTAATGACTCTCGAAAACAGCACGTAGACGCGGCTAGAGGAAATAAGGAAATAGGCGGAAATCGGTCGATAGTTCTTCAAGAGAGCGTTGTCGCCTTTCTTGAAGAACAAGACTACCGCACTTCTGTTCCACGCCTTCGGAGTAGTCGCACCATGGAGGACGGAATTAAGGAGCTTCTGAAGGAAGCTTCCGAAGCTCTTTTTTTGCACCCACAATATCTTCTCTGCTTAGCCTGGAGGTAGACTGGTAGACAATGCCCTGTTGCATTAAGTTCGCCTTTTTGTACTTGGTGTGCAAATAAAGCATAAATAAATAAATATTTTTTATTTATTATTATTAATTGGAATAATGTTTTCAGGAGGTAATACTGTAGTCTTCTCAAACTTCTGACGTAGTCTCCGAGACTGAAAACGCTATATCGACTTATGTTAAATTACCTAAAACAAATGACAAACACAAGTCTTATTAGTATGTTAAAAGGTTAAAAGTGTCAAAGTATTGAAGTGTTATGTTATTGGTAAAATCTAATTTAATTAATAGATAAAATAAAATCACACAAAATATACACAAATCTATGTTAAAAGTGTAGCAATAAGAGTAATCAGACACTTTTTTATTCAATTTAGATTATAAATAATACTTATTGAAAGTCACTTTTTTGTTTAATTACCACTGGTTCGAAAAAAAACCTCTGTCCTGGGAAGAACCAGCAAGAAACCCAGTGGGACTTTTTAAAAAAAATAATAGCTTACAATCATGTATGTTACACAATTAATAACACAACAAATTAGAAATAGCTCGGTAGCGATCACCTTATTTCCAGGGGTTATTATCATCCATAAATTCCTTAATATTATAATAACCCTTTTTATACAAACTTAGTTTAATAAAGTTTTTGAACTTTGAGCAGGTCAAATTTTGTATATTTTCTGGAATTTTTTCTTTGGTTAAGAATTCCAAATTCAAATTTATAAATTCATTTAGCTGGTACATTTGAGTTTTAAAAACAGTCATTCATTTGTTTTTTCCTCATTATTTTATTCTTTGGCGTCGCTTATTACCGCACAATGGAAAACATGAAATATCGGTATATTTACGAGTACGAGTTCTACCGTGGCACCAGTGCTGCAGAAACAGCTCGAATGATTAATGATGTGTACGGCGCTGGTGTCGCAAAAGAAAGCACGGTACGTTTTTGATTTCAACGTTTTCGTTCTGGAAATTTCGACCTTCAGAACCAACCCCGTTTACGGCCAGAAACCAAAGTGGAAAATGAAGAATTAAAGGCTATTGTGGAAGCGGATCCATCACAAAGCACTTCAATGATAGCTGCAGGCTTCGGGGTAAGTGATAAAACTGTATTAATCCACTTGAAGCAAATCGGGAAATTAAAAAACTTGAACGATGGGTACCTCATGAATTGAGTGAATCGAACTTGCAAATACGCGTCGACTGCTGTGTTACTTTGATCAACCGACACAATAATGAAGGGATTTTAAATCGAATTAAAACTTGTGATTAAAAGTGGATACTGTACGATAATCGGAAGCGCTCGTCGCAATGGCTGAACCCTGGAGACCCAGCCAAATCCTGCCCTAAACGAAAATTGACTCAGAAAAAGTTACTTGTGAGTGTTTGGTGGACTAGCGCCGGTGTCGTTCACTACAGCTTTCTAAAATCTGGCCAAATGATTACGGCAGATATCTATTTTCAGCAACTGCAAACCATGAAGGAGGAACTAGCTGCTAAACAACCGAGATTGGTCAATCGCTCTAGGCCACTGCTGCTTCACGACAACGCAAGACCACACACTGCACAACAAACAACCACTAAGTTAGATGAGCTACAATAGGAGTGTCTGCGACATCCACCGTACTCCCCGGACCTTGCTCCAACAGATTACCATTTTTCCGGAATTCGGACAACTTCTTACAAGGAAAAAATTCAACTCCGATTCGGCAGTAAAGGGATCAATGAAATTTATGAGATGGCAAAAGTGCATAGATAACAACGGTGCATACTTTGATTAATTAAATATATTTTACAAACAAAAATTGACTTTATATTCCTCCCGTATCAAACGCAAATTTCATATGTATATAAACTCCATCAAGGAAGCAAGATTTTTGTTTACATTATTTTAATTTTATTTTGTTGATTGTAGGTAATGTACATTCCTTCTGAATTTAATATTTCTTTACTTCTTTATTTTTTATTTGCATTCCCAATTTTTTCAGTTACACCCACTTGATGCAGTTTGTTGTAACTAAGACAGTTACAACAAACTGCATTAAAGTGGGTGCAAGAAGGTATTGAATCTGCTCATTATATTACAAGATTTGTATTCCATGTGGATCTTCAATTTAAGAGCACACCACACTTATTTTGATTTTTTTTGATTATGGGTGACAAACGAGCACACAGTTCACTCGATGGTAAGTAGATGCTGTGGCACATAGACATCTTCATCTATACTCGATTAAGAATCAAAATGCATTGTCATCCCTGAAGGCTAAGATGGGCTGTGCTAATTAACTCAGCAGAAAGAGATATTATTTTGCAGTGGATACCATCACACCAGGTACTTACTTTACTTTAACAGCCTGTAAATGATCCCCTGCCTGAAAAGGCTTGCCCGGAGGAGTTGGCATAATCGCTTTGGCACACAGATTGATGTTTGTAGTATCATACACATCGCATTACAAACAATTTGGCTATTCACCACCAGGTTATCTTTAACTTTACAGCCTATCAAAAGTCTACTGCTGAACATAGACCTCCCCCACAGATTGCTGCTGAACATAGGCCTCCCCCCAAGGAATGCTACAAAGAACGGTCCTGAGCCACCTACATCCATCGACTTTTTGCATGTCTTACCAGGTTGTCACTCCATCTAGAGGGTGGCCGCCCCACGAGGCTGCCACTCGAGATCCTTTCTTCCCCAACGTTTGTCAGTTTTTCGAGTTATATGGCCGGCTCATTGCCACAAACTTCTTATCATTTCATGAATGCATAAGTTATAACCTTATCATGTTAGCTTCAATTGTGCTTGGAATGTAAACATGCTAATCAATCAACACCTATTAAAATAATGTCCTGGCATTGCACCTGGCGGCCCGTGATACTTTTAATAGACTCCTTTAAGAATAGGATGATTTTACAATAATAAATAATAAAAATGCAGTAACAATAGTGTTTTTTTTTATCCTAACACGACCAGTTCAAAACATCTTACGTGCTATTTATTTTTTCAATCGCCGTAGAGGTAAAACTCGCAATAGAAGTGTAAAGCTTCATGTACTCTAGCACCTACACTTTCCAATCCTCTCTATAGCTTGCTCCCCCCCTTCCCCCATCCTAGACCATCGGCTGCCGACACCCTGGCTTAAATTCTCGACACGCACTGATACACACTCTTCTGTCTTTCTTTAATCACCCTTAAAAGTTCACTGTTGGACGCACACATGCACCTAAAACCGTGTTACTGGTTGCAAATGATATAAAATTAATAAGTACATGTGTGCCTGTTTTTAAAATTAGTTGAGCATAGTTTTGGCTTACTTTTTGCTTCACTTGAAATGTATGCAGCGTTCAGTCTTTCTTTCTTTCTTGATCTGTGCTTTGTAATCAATACACCACAAAAAATAATAAATACAATTAAGAATCAATGCATCACCGCGTCTGTTTACTCGTACTGTTTAGTGCGGTACTACAAAAAAAAATTCCATCCACCTAGTAGTACTTAAGATTTTGAAGAACCTACAACTTTTTTATACTTCTTATTATTAACAATACACTATTATAACATAGGATATCGATAAAAACTATAAGACTAGATGGTGGACCCATTCTCCATACAAAAAGAAATTGTCTGCTTTAGATGGATTTCCACAATTGACAAAAACTGATTTAAAACAGTTAGCTCTTTGGGCCTATCAACTCAAACAGGCTAGATCTTATTATAGGGAACACATCCGTCGTACTGGTATTAATAATAATAATAAATTGGTATTTATTTTCTCCCACATATTATGATCAGTACATCACAATAAACTAAGTAAAAATGAAAAATCTCCGATGAGGTGGATCAATTAACTAAGTTTGAATAGGAAAATGTGGAATGACCTTCGAGACTTTTTAATCAAAACTCAATATCCGGTAGGTGAGATCAAAAAATTCCATCCAAAAAATTCAATTCCATCCATGGCTCTTCCATAAGCTTCCAAATCCCATACGGGATTCCAAGGACTTGAAAGATCTAATGTCTGTGGCGTATCTATTTATTTACACACACATTTTAAATATCTATTTACATATATCAATAACTCATTAAACAATTACGTTTATCATATACAATTTATAGTTTTTATATTTATATATATTTTGATCCGCTAATATAAGTGATGACGCTACAAAATTTACCAATGTAGTAATAAATTTAGATGTTATATATGCTAAAGCGGTGAAAGATATCATCATAAATCCTCCGGCGTATAACCGTTACAACAAAATAAAGACGGAGCTAATCAGGCGTCTATCCGCGTCTCACGAGAAGAAGGTTAAGCAGTTAACTTTATTATATTAACTTATTTACGCAAGAAAAGCTCGGGGATTGGAAACCTTCACAGTTTCTTCGGCATCTGATGGACCTACCTAGCAGGACCTTCCGTGCCGGAAGAATTTATTAGAACGATAGGGAGTAATCGTCTTCCACACAATACTCGTATTCAGACGGTACTGGCATCCCAACCGACACACTCCCTGGAGCAATTGGCTGACCTTGCAGACCGCCTACAGGAAATCACAACAGCGGTCGCGTCTTCCAGTGCTGCAGTGGCTCAATTTGCCAATGAAATCGCTGAGCTGAAGAAGATGGTGGAGCGTCTCGCGTTAAAGCTAGATGAGCACACGCGCTCAAACCGCAGGTGCAGCAACCGATCCAGACCACAACGACGTCGATCGACCTCACGTCAGCGTACACGGTCTAACTCTAACTATCGGAAGTATCTATTATGCTGGTACCACTCAAAGCATGGTGCAAATGCTCGGTGGTGTGTTAAGCCTTGTGATTATCAGCCGGCGGGAAACTACGCGGGCAATCGCTAATGGCGACGGACGACTGCCCAGCCTCGATGAGTCGCCTTTTCTTCAAGGACCACGTGACGAAGACAGAGTTCCTGGTGGACACCGCCAGCGACCTGTGTGTTTTCCCCTACAACGCACTTAAGGAGAGACGACAGAAAGTGAACTACCAGCTTTCAGCAGCGAATGGAAGTATAATTAACACATATGGTTATATTAATCCTAAACTTAATTTAGGTTTACGTAGAGATTTTCCATGGCAGTTTATAGTAGCTGATGTCACAAAAGCTATCATAGGTGTTGATTTTCTTTCACATTATAATCTTGTTGTAGATGTTCGCAACAAACGCCTAATAGATAGTACTACTTCTTTGTCTGTAGATTCAGTTACTAATGTTGTTTGTAATGCTTATTCTGTCAAGGTGCTGACTGGCGAATCCAAGTACCACGCGATCCTAAATAAATATCCGGAAATCACAAGACCTACAGGTACACCGCTCACGCCAACACACCACACTAAGCACCACATCCGACACCAGGACCAGGACCACCTATCTCTTGTTCACCTCGTAGGCTAGCACCCGATAAGTTGCTGATTGCCAAACGAGAATTTGACATCATGTTAAACAAAGGCACAGCACGCCCATTGGAAAGTCCGTGGTCGTCACCCCTTCATATGGTGCCTAAAAAGGATAACGGGTGGCGTCCATGCGGTGACTACCGACGACTTAACGCACGGACCATACCGGACAGGTATCCCATCCATCATATTCATGACTTTGCCCACGCTATTTCTGGTTGCAACATCTTTTCAACTATTGACCTTGTAAAAGCCTACAATCAGATTCCCGTTTTTGAGGAGGACATTGCAAAAACAGCCATTACTACAGCTTTTGGCCTGTATGAGTTCCCATTCATGGGATTCGGTTTCCGCAACTCTGGGCAAACTTTTCAAAGGTTTGTTGATGAGATGACCAGAGGCCTCGATTTCAGCTACTGTTTTCTCGATGATTTCCTTGTCTTTTCGAAAACAGAAGCAGAACATCGAGACCACCTTAACCAGCTGTTTAACCGAATGAAGGAATACGGTATCCTCATAAACTCGGCAAAATGTGTCTTCGGAGCTAGCGAGGTGTCATTTTTAGGACACCATATCTCAGAAGCCTGTTCTAAGCCTTTGAGCACAAAAGTCGAGGCCATACAAAATTTTCCACCTCCGAAAACCATACGCCAGCTAAGGAGATTCCTGGGCATGGTTAATTTTTACCGGCGCTTTCTACCAAATGCAGCTAGGATTCAGCTGCCGCTTAATGCTTTGCTTTCCGGTTTGGTCAAGGCGTCTCCACCAATCGATCTCACCGGGGAAGCATTAGCTTCCTTCAATTTGTGCAAGAACAGCCTTTCCCAAGCTGCACTACTCGCACACCCTGACCGCAACGCCAAACTTGCTCTAGTAACAGATGCATCAGATTTGGCTATGGGTGCAGTTTTGCAGCAGTTTAAGGATGGCTTTTGGCAACCTCTTGCTTTTTCGCGCAAGCTTAGTCCTTCCCAAATGAAGTATTCACCCTACGATCGTGAGCTTTTGGCGATATATGAAAGCATAAAATACTTTCGTTACATGCTAGAGGCCAGGCACTTTGTAGCATATATACTGACCATAAGCCGCTCAGTTACGCTTTCATGATAGGAAAGTCAACTGTTCGCCTCGTCAGTACCGCTACCTCAATTACATCTGCAGTTTACGACCGACATCCGCCACATTTCGAGCAAGGATAATGTCGTGGCTGACACCTTGTCTCGAATCGAGGAACTGCAGATGCCAATCGATCTAGAACTACTTGCCAAATCCCAAGCCTCTGATGCCGAGCTAACTGATATTTTGAACAGTGAATCATCACTTTCACTGCGTATCGAACAGTTTAAGCTTCCGAACAGTAGCTCGGAACTATATTGTGACGTGAGCACACCGTCACCTAGACCATCGATACTGCCTCACCATCGTGGACCGTTTCACACGCTGGCCCGAAGTCTCACCAATGGTCGATATGACAGCTGAGACCGTTGGAAAGGCTCTGATATCGTGGATATCCAGATTTGGATGTCCAACAGATATCGTAACTGCTCGCGGCCGACAGTTTGAATCCACCCTTTTTCATTATCTAGGAAAAATGATTGGATTCAAACATCGAAAAACTACCGCGTATCACCCAGTGTAACGGTATGGTGGAACGGTTTCACCGGCAGCTAAAGGCAGCAATAATGTGCCACGCCGATAGCAACTGGGTAGACACATTGCCTTTAGTACTGTTGGGTATTAGGTCCTCTTATAAGGAAGATCTTCAAGCTTCGTCGGCAGAGTTGGTATACGGAGAGCCCTTACGTCTCCCAGGGCAATTTTTCCAACCGGTGCTCCGGATAACACCGATATATCAGATTTTACCACTCGCCTTCGACAGCTCACCCAGAAGCTATCACCGACACCTGCAACACGTCACAGTAAAAACAACATCTTTATACATAAAGATTTAAAAGCTTCAACACACGTATTTTTACGAGATGATGCCTTGAGAGGTTCATTGCAACCTCCATATTCTGGCCCTTACGAAGTGCTCGAACACGGGGATAAAACATTTAAAATATGGGTAAAAGGGAAAGCTGTAACAGTATCGATAGACCGTCTTTAACCAGCCTATATACTGACAGACCCCTCACCTAATTCCATCCCTACTTTTTATCCTCAACCCTCCCCTAAAGGGACAACTATCCCTAAACCGTCAGAATTAACCGATCCAGCACCAACACCTGTCAAGGAAAACGTAAAACGTACGCGCTTCGGGCGCGTTGTACGTTTCCCTGATTTTTATCGCCCGTAGTGACGGTCTCCGGAGGGGAGTGATGTGGCGTATCTATTTATTTACACACATTTTAAATATCTATTTACATATCGATACCTCCTAAGTATACTGAGTCATCTAACAAATTTAGGTATTTTATTATTTTTATATTCATTCATTCATTCATTCATTACAGCCCTTCACAAGTCCACTGCTGAACATAGGCCTCCCCCACGGAATGCCACAAAGCACGGTCCCGAGCCACCTGCATCCATTGACTTCCTGCATGTCTTACCAGGTCGTCACTCCATCTAGTGGGGGGACGCCCTACACTTCGCCTGCCGGTACGAGGCTGCCACTCGAGAACCTTTCTTCCCCATCGGTTGTCGGTTCTTCGAGCTATATGGCCGGCCCATTGCCACTTCAGCTTACTAATCCGTTGGGCTATGTCGGTTACTCTGGTTCTACTGCGGATATCCTCATTTCTAAGTTTATCACGCAGAGAAACCCCGAGCATAGCCCTCTCCATAGCTTGCTGAGCGACCTTGAGCTTCCTCATACGGCCAGCAGTGAAGGACCACGTCTCAGTTCCGTATGTCATCACTGGCAACACGCACTGGTTGTACAATTTAGTTTTGAGGTTTTGAGGTATGCCTGACGAGAAGATGGGTCGTAATCTCCCGAACGCTGCCCAGCCGAGTTGAATCCGTCGATTGACCTCTCGGTCGAAGTTGGACTTACCTAGTCGGACTATTTGTCCCAGGTAAACATATTCGTCAACAACTTCGAGCTTAGTGCTCCCAACAACTACCGGCATGGGTGTGACATGGACGTTAAACATGGTTTTTGTTTTGTCCATGTTCATCTTGAGACCTATCCGTTGGGAGACACTATTGAGGTCATTGAGCATAGTGCTTAGGTCCTCCAGTGATTCTGCCATAAGGACTATATCGTCGGCAAATCGAAGGTGAGTGATGTACTCGCCATTGATGTTAATACCGTATCCTTTCCAGTCCAGTAGCTTGAAAACGTCTTCCAATGCAGCGGTGAAGAGTTTCGGGGATATTACGTCACCCTGTCTTACACCTCTCTGCAGTTGGATAGGTTTCGTACTCTGGTTCTGTACTCGGATAGCCATCGTAGCCCTACTGTACAAACACTTCAGCACCTCGATATACCGACAGTCCACTTAGCACCGCTGAAGGGACTGCAGCACCGCCCAAATTTCGACGGAATCAAAGGCTTTCTCATAGTCCACATACGCAAGGCAAAGTGGCAGATTGTACTCGTCGGTCTTCTGTACAATTTGCCGAAAAGTATGTATGTGGTCTATGGTGCTAAAGCCTTTTCGGAAACCGGCTTGTTCGGGAGGCTGGAAGTCGTCGAGTCTGCATGCGAGACGATTCGTAATGACTCTCGAAAACAGCACGTAGACGCGGCTCAGAAGGGAAATCGGTCTGTAGTTCTTCAAGAGAGCGTTGTCGCCTTTCTTGAAGAACAAGACCACCGCACTTCTGCTCCACGCCTCCGGTGTAATACCACCATGGAGGACGGAATTAAAGAGCTTCTGAAGGACTTCAAGTACCGGTTTTCCACTGCTTTCAGAAGCTCCGCTGTAATTCCATCCTCGCCTGGGGCCTTGCCGTTTTAAGGTGCTGGAAGCCATTCTAATCTCGCTCAGACTGACGTCCGGGATATCATCGGAATAGTGTCGGATAAGACTTGCTCTTGGATCGTTACTCACACTTGCGCGTGGCTCCAACGATGACGTGTACAGCTGCCCATAGAACCTCTCAATCTCACTCAAAATCTCAGGTGTCCCGGAAACGATGCTGCCACAATCGGTCTTCAGCTTCGACAGTTGGCTCTTTCTGGCAGACAGTTCTCTGGCAAAGACTTTGAAGCCCTGGTTCCGCTCGATCGCTTCTTCAATACGAGCTGTATTGAACTTGCGCAATCCCGCCGCATTCATTTGGAGATCTGTCTGTTCAGTTGCCTGTATGACGTCAAATCTGCTGAAGACTGCAGCTTCATCTCCCATCTAACAGCCATGAGATTAAGAGTTTGATCGGAGAGTTTTTTGTGTTCTTCTGCGACGGGTCTTGCAGAACTTAGCTCCGACCGCATGGACAGTTTCCACAAGCTTGTCATTCATATCGTCCACTTCATTGCAAAATTCTAGGCACTGAAAACGATTTTGTAACTCGAGCTGAAAGTTTTCGGGACTTTGGATTAGAGCACGAGGGGGACGGAGCGTTGACTTCATTAGACGTGACCTCTCCAACTTAACGTTTAGGTTCAGTGTGCCTCTCACCATTCGGTGATCGCTGCCAGTTTTCACCCTCGCGATCACTGAGACATCACTGAACAGTTGTCGTCTGGTCGTCATAATGAAGTCAATCTCATTTTTTGTCGAACTGTCGGGGCTCGACCAGGTACACTTTCTGTGGGGCCGCTTTTGGAAGAAAGAGTTCATCATAAAGAGTCCCTCTTTCTCCATAAAGTCGGCCAGCTGCTGGCCCCTTGGGTTCCGTTGCCCTATTCCGAATTTCCCTACTTTCAGCTCACCGCTCTCTCTTGTGCCTAGTTTTGCGTTGAAGTCTCCCATTAACACCGTATAGTGGGTTTTGGAGGAATGCATGGCTCTAGAGATATCCTCATACATTTCCTCCACCTCCTCATCGGGGTGTGCCAAGGTTGGTGCGTAAACCTGTATGACCTTCAGCGAATACCGTTTGGTGATTCTGAGTATAACGTACGCAACCCTCGTCGACACACTCCCGATCTTTACAACGTTGTTAACGAGAGACTTGTGGACGATAAATCCGACACCTCCTTGGGACAGATGGTCGCCCTCCCGGTGATAGAATAAGTTGCCGGATTCGAGGATTACCGTGTCCTCCCCCTCTCTTCGGACCTCGGATAGTCTTATTATATTCCAGCGTAACTTATCTATCTCTTCTTCCAGCTCCAGGATCTTCTCGTCAGTCCTCAGGGTGCGTGCGTTATATGTTGCCAGGTCGAGTCGTCTGTTGCCAGGTCGAGTCGTCATTTACGTATTATTTTTATATAAACTTACATAATAAACCATGATCTTAATGTTAGTGCTAAAAAAAATTTAAAAAGGACAATAATTACCGAGATAATTTCACGTATACTAAATCAATTTCAACATCAGTTAAAATCGTACATTGTAAACTGATCTAAATAACATCGTACCAGTGTACGCGGGGCGTGAGGGGGGACGTATTGGTACAAGTTTATTGTGGCTCAGTATTCGATGAATGGCGGCGAGTGCACACGCAATTTTAGTTAATATTTTTGTTTCGTAAAATTTGTGAATAAAGTAAATGTGGATGTATGTGTCTTATATTGTTTTATATGTTTAACCCTTTAATTCGCAATGTTGTATGTGAACAACATAACAAATAGAAAAATATTTCAACAAAAAAAATAACTGTTTCAATGGTTACAATTTTCAATATCATAGCAAAAACGAAACACTACCGAAAAAAATATATAGAACGTCACAAAGTGTCATTGATATGTCATTTACTCGCAAAATGGCGTCGAGACTACTAGCACCTTGCGGATCTAAGGTTAGATTTTTTTTATTTATTAGTTTAAAGCAACAATATTGCCTATTATGTGTTACTATTTACCTCTCAGATACTTACTGTTGTAATTTGTGTGTAAAACATATAGTAATTACTTGTAAAGAAGTAAATATATGTTTGTAAAAGAGTATGTTGTAGGGCACCTACATTGCGAAGTATTGAGAAAAGTAATGTGAGTTATATATGTTATTGACAGACAACGCTGTCCCTTTAGTAGGTATATTGACGATTTATTTTATAACAGTGTTTTTTATTTCATTTGCGTTTTTTTATAACGTTTCTTTTCGAATTAAACTCTATATATATATATTTTTTTTGCAAAATATACAGGTACAATCTATTTTTTACTGTTTTCTCGATGATTTCCTTGTCTTTTCGAAAACAGAAGCAGAACATCGAGACCACCTTCACCAGCTGTTTAACCGAATGAAGGAATACGGTATCCTCATAAACTCGGCAAAATGTGTCTTCGGAGCTAGCGAGGTGTCATTTTTAGGACACCATATCTCAGAAGCCTGTTCTAAGCCTTTGAGCACAAAAGTCGAGGCCATACAAAATTTTCCACCTCCGAAAACCATACGCCAGCTAAGGAGATTCCTGGGCATGGTTAATTTTTACCGGCGCTTTCTACCAAATGCAGCTAGGATTCAGCTGCCGCTTAATGCTTTGCTTTCCGGTTTGGTCAAGGCGTCTCCACCAATCGATCTCACCGGGGAAGCATTAGCTTCCTTCAATTTGTGCAAGAACAGCCTTTCCCAAGCTGCACTACTCGCACACCCTGACCGCAACGCCAAACTTGCTCTAGTAACAGATGCATCAGATTTGGCTATGGGTGCAGTTTTGCAGCAGTTTAAGGATGGCTTTTGGCAACCTCTTGCTTTCTTTTCGCGCAAGCTTAGTCCTTCCCAAATGAAGTATTCACCCTACGATCGTGAGCTTTTGGCGATATATGAAAGCATAAAATACTTTCGTTACATGCTAGAGGCCAGGCACTTTGTAGCATATATACTGACCATAAGCCGCTCAGTTACGCTTTCATGATAGGAAAGTCAACTGTTCGCCTCGTCAGTACCGCTACCTCAATTACATCTCGCAGTTTACGACCGACATCCGCCACATTTCGAGCAAGGATAATGTCGTGGCTGACACCTTGTCTCGAATCGAGGAACTGCAGATGCCAATCGATCTAGAACTACTTGCCAAATCCCAAGCCTCTGATGCCGAGCTAACTGATATTTTGAACAGTGAATCATCACTTTCACTGCGTATCGAACAGTTTAAGCTTCCGAACAGTAGCTCGGAACTATATTGTGACGTGAGCATACCGTCACCTAGACCATCGATACTGCCTCACCATCGTGGACCGTTTCACACGCTGGCCCGAAGTCTCACCAATGGTCGATATGACAGCTGAGACCGTTGGAAAGGCTCTGATATCGTGGATATCCAGATTTGGATGTCCAACAGATGTCGTAACTGCTCGCGGCCGACAGTTTGAATCCACCCTTTTTCATTATCTAGGAAAAATGATTGGATTCAAACATCGAAAAACTACCGCGTATCACCCAGTGTAACGGTATGGTGGAACGGTTTCACCGGCAGCTAAAGGCAGCAATAATGTACCACGCCGATAGCAACTGGGTAGACACATTGCCTTTAGTACTGTTGGGTATTAGGTCCTCTTATAAGGAAGATCTTCAAGCTTCGTCGGCAGAGTTGGTATACGGAGAGCCCTTACGTCTCCCAGGGCAATTTTTCCAACCGGTGCTCCGGATAACACCGATATATCAGATTTTACCACTCGCCTTCGACAACTCACCCAGAAGCTATCACCGACACCTGCAACACGTCACAGTAAAAACAACATCTTTATACATAAAGATTTAAAAGCTTCAACACACGTATTTTTACGAGATGATGCCTTGAGAGGTTCATTGCAACCTCCATACTCTGGCCCTTACGAAGTGCTCGAACACGGGGATAAAACATTTAAAATATGGGTAAAAGGGAAAGCTGTAACAGTATCG
Source organism: Parnassius orleans (assembly GCA_029286625.1). Classification (NCBI taxonomy): domain Eukaryota; kingdom Metazoa; phylum Arthropoda; class Insecta; order Lepidoptera; family Papilionidae; genus Parnassius; species Parnassius orleans. The sequence continues at coordinate 15,748 of JAGSMP010000774.1, forward strand.
ATAGACCGTCTTTAACCAGCCTATATACTGACAGACCCCTCACCTAATTCCATCCCTACTTTTTATCCTCAACCCTCCCCTAAAGGGACAACTATCCCTAAACCGTCAGAATTAACCGATCCAGCACCAACACCTGTCAAGGAAAACGTAAAACGTACGCGCTTCGGGCGCGTTGTACGTTTCCCTGATTTTTATCGCCCGTAGTGACGGTCTCCGGAGGGGAGTGATGTGGCGTATCTATTTATTTACACACATTTTAAATATCTATTTACATATCGATACCTCCTAAGTATACTGAGTCATCTAACAAATTTAGGTATTTTATTATTTTTATATTCATTCATTCATTCATTCATTACAGCCCTTCACAAGTCCACTGCTGAACATAGGCCTCCCCCACGGAATGCCACAAAGCACGGTCCCGAGCCACCTGCATCCATTGACTTCCTGCATGTCTTACCAGGTCGTCACTCCATCTAGTGGGGGGACGCCCTACACTTCGCCTGCCGGTACGAGGCTGCCACTCGAGAACCTTTCTTCCCCATCGGTTGTCGGTTCTTCGAGCTATATGGCCGGCGCATTGCCACTTCAGCTTACTAATCCGTTGGGCTATGTCGGTTACTCTGGTTCTACTGCGGATATCCTCATTTCTAAGTTTATCACGCAGAGAAACCCCGAGCATAGCCCTCTCCATAGCTCGCTGAGCGACCTTGAGCTTCCTCATACGGCCAGCAGTGAAGGACCACGTCTCAGTTCCGTATGTCATCACTGGCAACACGCACTGGTTGTACAATTTAGTTTTGAGGTTTTGAGGTATGCCTGACGAGAAGATGGGTCGTAATCTCCCGAACGCTGCCCAGCCGAGTTGAATCCGTCGATTGACCTCTCGGTCGAAGTTGGACTTACCTAGTCGGACTATTTGTCCCAGGTAAACATATTCGTCAACAACTTCGAGCTTAGTGCTCCCAACAACTACCGGCATGGGTGTGACATGGACGTTAAACATGGTTTTTTGTTTTGTCCATGTTCATCTTGAGACCTATCCGTTGGGAGACACTATTGAGGTCATTGAGCATAGTGCTTAGGTCCTCCAGTGATTCTGCCATAAGGACTATATCGTCGGCAAATCGAAGGTGAGTGATGTACTCGCCATTGACGTTAATACCGTATCCTTTTCCAGTCCAGTAGCTTGAAAACGTCTTCCAATGCAGCGGTGAAGAGTTTCGGGGATATTACGTCACCCTGTCTTACACTCTCTGCAGTTGGATAGGTTTCGTACTCTGGTTCTGTACTCGGATAGCCATCGTAGCCCTACTGTACAAACACTTCAGCACCTCGATATACCGACAGTCCACTTAGCACCGCTGAAGGACTGCAGCACCGCCCAAATTTCGACGGAATCAGGCTTTCTCATAGTCCACATACGCAAGGCAAAGTGGCAGATTGTACCGTCGGTCTTCTGTACAATTTGCCGAAAAGTATGTATGTGGTCTATGGTGCTAAAGCCTTTTCGGAAACCGGCTTGTTCGGGAGGCTGGAAGTCGTCGAGTCTGCATGCGAGACGATTCGTAATGACTCTCGAAAACAGCACGTAGACGCGGCTCAGAAGGGAAATCGGTCTGTAGTTCTTCAAGAGAGCGTTGTCGCCTTTCTTGAAGAACAAGACCACCGCACTTCTGCTCCACGCCTCCGGTGTAATACCACCATGGAGGACGGAATTAAAGAGCTTCTGAAGGACTTCAAGTACCGGTTTTCCACCCGCTTTCAGAAGCTCCGCTGTAATTCCATCCTCGCCTGGGGCCTTGCCGTTTTTAAGGTGCTGGAGAGCCATTCTAATCTCGCTCAGACTGACGTCCGGGATATCATCGGAATAGTGTCGGATAAGACTTGCTCTTGGATCGTTACTCACACTTGCGCGTGGCTCCAACGATGACGTGTACAGCTGCCCATAGAACCTCTCAATCTCACTCAAAATCTCAGGTGTCCCGGAAACGATGCTGCCACAATCGGTCTTCAGCTTCGACAGTTGGCTCTTTCTGGCAGACAGTTCTCTGGCAAAGACTTTGAAGCCCTGGTTCCGCTCGATCGCTTCTTCAATACGAGCTGTATTGAAGTTGCGCAAGTCCCGCCGCATGCATTTGGAGATCTGTCTGTTCAGTTGCCTGTATGCTGTCAAATCTGCTGAAGACTGCAGCTTCATCTCCGTCTAACAACCATGAGATTAAGAGTGTGATCGGAGAGTTTTGTGTTCTTCTGCGACGGGTCTTACAGAACTTAGCTCCGACCGCATGGACAGTTTCCACACTTGTCATTCATATCGTCCACTTCATTGCAAAATTCTAGGCACTGAAAACGATTTTGTAACTCGAGCTGAAAGTTTTCGGGACTTTGGATTAGAGCACGAGGGGACGGAGCGTTGACTTCATTAGACGTGACCTCTCAACTTAACGTTTAGGTTCAGTGTGCCTCTCACCATTCGGTGATCGCTGCCAGTTTTCACCTCGCGATCACTGAGACATCACTGAACAGTTGTCGTCTGGTCGTCATAATGAAGTCAATCTCATTTTGTCGAACTGTCGGGGCTCGACCAGGTACACTTTCTGTGGGGCCGCTTTTGGAAGAAAGAGTTCATCATAAAGTCCCTCTTTCTCCATAAAGTCGGCCAGCTGCTGGCCCTGGGTTCCGTTGCCCTATTCCGAATTTCCTACTTTCAGCTCACCGCTCTCTCTTGTGCCTAGTTTTGCGTTGAAGTCTCCCATTAACACCGTATAGTGGGTTTTGGAGGAATGCATGGCTCTAGAGATCCTCATACATTTCTCCACCTCCTCATCGGGGTGCCAAGGTTGGTGCGTAAACCTGTATGACCTTCAGCGAATACCGTTTGGTGATTCTGAGTATAACGTACGCAACCCTCGTCGACACACTCCCGATCTTACAACGTTGTTAACGAGAGACTTGTGGACGATAAATCCGACACCTCCTTGGGACAGATGGTCGCCCTCCCGGTGATAGAATAAGTTGCCGGATTCGAGGATTACCGTGTCCTCCCCCTCTCTTCGGACCTCGGATAGTCTTATTATATTCCAGCGTAACTTATCTATCTCTTCTTCCAGCTCCAGGATCTTCTCGTCAGTCCTCAGGGTGCGTGCGTTATATGTTGCCAGGTCGAGTCGTCTGTTGCCAGGTCGAGTCGTCATTTACGTATTATTTTTATATAAACTTACATAATAAACCATGATCTTAATGTTAGTGCTAAAAAAAATTTAAAAAGGACAATAATTACCGAGATAATTTCACGTATACTAAATCAATTTCAACATCAGTTAAAATCGTACATTGTAAACTGATCTAAATAACATCGTACCAGTGTACGCGGGGCGTGAGGGGACGTATTGGTACAAGTTTATTGTGGCTCAGTATTCGATGAATGGCGGCGAGTGCACACGCAATTTTAGTTAATATTTTGTTTCGTAAAATTTGTGAATAAAGTAAATGTGGATGTATGTGTCTTATATTGTTTTATATGTTTAACCCTTTAATTCGCAATGTTGTATGTGAACAACATAACAAATAGAAAAATATTTCAACAAAAAATAACTGTTTCAATGGTTACAATTTTCAATATCATAGCAAAACGAAACACTACCGAAAAAATATATAGAACGTCACAAAGTGTCATTGATATGTCATTTACTCGCAAAATGGCGTCGAGACTACTAGCACCTTGCGGATCTAAGGTTAGATTTTTTTATTTATTAGTTTAAAGCAACAATATTGCCTATTATGTGTTACTATTTACCTCTCAGATACTTACTGTTGTAATTTGTGTAAAACATATAGTAATTACTTGTAAAGAAGTAAATATATGTTTGTAAAAGAGTATGTTGTAGGCACCTACATGGAAGTATTGAGAAAAGTAATGTGAGTTATATATGTTATTGACAGACAACGCTGTCCCTTTAGTAGGTATATTGACGATTTATTTTATAACAGTGTTTTTTATTTCATTTGCGTTTTTTTATAACGTTTCTTTTCGAATTAAACTCTATATATATATATATTTTTTTGCAAAATATACAGGTACAATCTATTTTTTACCAAAAAGAACGTCTAAATGACCGAGAACGTCTGTTCTCCTAAAATATGTTGAGCTTAGTTGTTCTTTTTGTTTTCAGTTTCGACTTTCGTGTGATACCTGATACAATTTAATTTTTTCTCGTAAATATCTTATATTTGGTATTTGATTTATGCTTTGGGTGCGGTTTTGCATGTTTTTTTTTTGCATTGCTTGTTTCAGATGAAGCTAAAATGGCAAAGAACGCAAAAAATAATGGCTTTGGTACCACCTGAAAAAGCAGCTTCTTCAGATAGCAGCAGTGCCTCTGAAGAAGAAATGTTGTTTCAGAAGCCCAAAAAAAAAAGCCCAAAAATTTGACGTATTGTAGTTCTGAACCGAGATCATATCCATCATCTTTAGATTGCATGCACATTTTCTCAAGTTCCGATGAAGACGACAATGTTGAGCCTGAAAATGTAGGACTAGCACGAGAAAACCCAATTTTATCCGATGAAGATACCGTTCCACTATCTCCTGTTATTCAAGAAATGTTTCCTACTGGTCAACCTCAACAACAACTCCCTTTCATGCTACATTCAGTTTCATCCGTTTTGTCGCCATTAGACTCGCCAGCTAATAAAACTCGTTCAAAAAGAGCAGCTAATACTGTGCCTCGACTTACAACCACACGAGTAAAGAAATTTGTTAGGAAACCTTTAAAATTTAAATGGAAATCTGCAAAATTTGAACACGCTGCAACAGTTGAGTTACCTGAATATCAACCCCCTTTAGAAGCCACAGCGAAAACGCCTTTAAATTATTTTAGAACTTTTTTTTCCGACGACATAGTTGACCTCATCGCCGATAATACTAACTTGTATTCAGTACAATGTGCAGCTACCAAAAGTATCAATGTCACCAATGAAGATATAAAAGATTTTATTGCCATAACGACACTAATGGGTGTTGTTCAGTTGCCCTCTTATCGTGATTATTGGAGTAATAGGCTTAGGTTTTCTAAAATTGCTGATGTTATGCCACTAAGAAAATATGAAAAAATTAGAAAGTACCTCCATTTTTGCGACAACTCAAGTATGAATGACGATCGGTATTTCAAAGTTCGTCCAATACTAGAACGGATCCGACTGAACTGTTTACAACTCGAAGAAGAAGGGCGTTTTAGTATAGACGAGATGATGGTCCCCTACAAAGGAACTAGAGCTGGAAGTAGGAGACAATATCTGCCGAAGAAACCGAAGAAATGGGGATTTAAAATTTTTATTCGTCCCTTATGCTGGCGACGATACTTTTAGGAATCATTGTTTTTCGGACTACGAAAACAGCTTAGGTCTTGGGCGTAGTCTTAGCATTGTGTCAAACTATAAAAAATAAACCTGCAACAGTTTACTTTGATAATTTTTTTACATCCTTAGAATTGATTCGTCACTTAAGGGAGGACTATGGCATTTTCAGTTTGGGAACTATAAAAAAGAATCGCTTGAGAGGCTGTGATACAAAAATGACTACTGACAAGGCTTTAGCGAAAAAAGGCAGAGGCGCAAGTCATCAGCTCATTTGCACCGATAATAAACTTGCCGTTGTCAAATGGTTTGATAACAAAGTCGTTACGTTGGCAAGTTCATTTGTGGACTCCCACCCAAAGGAAAAAATTAAGAGATACTCTAAAGAGGCTAAATCGAGAGTTGATATAGAGTGTCCACAAATTGTAAAGCAATACAATGCCCATATGGGTGGAGTCGATTTAGCCGATATGTTAATATCATTGTATCGTTCAAACTTTAAGACCAAGCGATGGTATATGGCATTATTTGCTCAATCACTTGATATTTGTGTGAACAATGCATGGCTTACTTATAGAAGAGATCGTCCAGGTGATAAGAAAAGTCTCCCTCTTAAAGTATTCCGTGTAGAGCTAGCAAATGAACTGTTACAATGTAACAGGATTCGGCAGTCAGATGCAAAAGAAAATGAGCTTACTGTAAAGATAAAGACTCCATCAGCCCCAAGACCACCGGATTCTGTGCGATATGACAGTGTTGGTCACTTACCAACATTTGTACCGCAAGGTAGATGTAAATATTGTAAAAAAGGATTTACAAGTGCTTTTTGCAATAAATGTAACTTGCGTTTATGTCTTTTGGAAAAACGAAATTGTTTTTACAGTTACCATGTCTCTGTCTAAGGTCCCTAAGTTTCTTATTTTAATAAAATAAATAGCTACTTTTCAAAATAAACAGTTGTATCCATTTCACCTTTTGTTTTCTTACCACAGGTGCAGTGTTGGTAGAGAACAACATTCATTATTCTTTAAAATTATCTAAGTATCTCACAGTGTTGTACGTCACCTACATTTGATTTTCCAAAAACCATATGTACGATAATTTTTTCAACATTTTTTTAAGCTTCTTTAGACTTATAAGAAACCAATCAACTTAATAAAATTATAAAATTAAATATTTTTTTGCTTGTGAAGTAAAGGGTTAATTAATATTAGTAACAGAATGCAGTCAAACAGGGCGCGAAAAATTTTAAATTTACTCAATGACAATGTGAATAATACCAATGATACAACAAACAATAAACACAAGAGTCGGTGATATAACGCAAAACAGGGATAGAGATGGTAAGTTATCTTTATGTGTATAAGTGTGATTTTGTTGGTTTTTTTTTGATAATTGTTGTTCACGTCACTTAGTACGCCGTATACTCATACAACTGCAGTTACACTAGTATACGGCGAACAAACTTTATAAAGAAGACACTTGACTCATCTGTTTATAATAATGTACTTATTCAATTTTTGATATTTTTGTGTTAGTCGTGTTATAATATATATATTTTATCTGTTATATAGTTTATTAATTGTTATTGGCATGTTTAATACAAAAAAAAAATATGAATTCTTGTGTTTTTAATTTAAGTTATCATTTGTTTTAGAGTCTCCATTGCCACCTGATGCAAATTTTACGGAAGAGGAGCTATCAATACTTGATGATGTTGATTTGAATGATAGCAAGGATGTATTGCAAAATATCCCTTCTAACGCTTCCATATTATTCCCGGATGATATTCCTTGCTCCTCGCCTTGGGTATCGAATGGTGATAATAGAACTCAAAAAGGAGATCGGTCACCATCAGTCATAGAAAACACTCCAGGGAATTCGCCCATCCAGAATAGCATTATTGAAAATTATTGTGAAATTACTCCAGTACCATCGCTGTATAATTCTTTTGCCCCATCACCTGTTAATTTGGAGTTAAATGATAGTCCTGCGGTCGCCTCCCCTGCATCTGACATTAATGATATCACATACTCACCGTCCAATAACGCCAAACGTCGTAAGCGGATTTCCATTGCTAAAAAAGATAAAGGAAGGCTAAGAGAACGTTTCCATAAAAAATGGAAGGATCAGGAGAGAAAATATAATGTTAATAGAGGTTTGGAATATGTCAGTAGGAACGGAAGAGTACATGGTAAGAGAACTATGAAAACTTCCTGCCCCGTAACTTGTCGGAAAAAATGCAGCGAGAAATTAACAGAAGAATTTTTGATATGTTTTAGAGTATTGGAGACCACTCAAGACAATTGGATTTTTTGGCAAGATATGCTGTAAGAGCTGAAAAGAAAAGATTAACTGTGGATAAAAAAATTCAAAACGTCTTCACACTATTTCTTATTACCTTCCAAGCAGTCAAGGAGATAATATTGAGACTACAAAAATATCGGTTTGCAAAACTATGTTCTTAAGAACCCTTTCTATTAGTTTTAATTTTGTTTACACAGCTTTAGAAAAGTCCGATAAAGGAAATGGATTTATTGAAACAGATCAGCGTGGTAGGCATATTAATCATCCAAAGATTATCAATGAAGATATCGTTCGCAGTGTTATAGACCACGTTGAAGCATTTTCTCCTGTACAATCACATTACACTCGCCAAAAATCAAGTAAAAAATATCTTGAGAGCTCTTTATCCTTCCCAAAAATGTTCAAGTTATATAATGAATGGTTTGATTCTAATAAATACTCTTCTAAAGCGACTACCGTGAGACAATACCGAGATATCATTAATAAAAATATCAATATAGGTTTTCATAAACCCAAAAAAGATGTTTGTGAACAATGCCACATTTATGAAAATAACAAGCAAGTTACACAGACAGATAAAGAGAAGCATGAAGAGCATTTAAAAGAAAAGCAAGAAAATGAAAACGAAAGATAAAGAATTAGCGTTACAAAATAATGAAATCCTTACAGCAGCATTTGATCTTTAAAAGTGCCTTAATGTACCTCACGGGAACGCGAGTACTTTTTATTATAAACGGAAACTTTCTTTGTATAATTTCACGATATTCAATCTGGGATCTCACCAAGGTTATTGTTTTTCATGGCATCAACAGACAGCAAAGAGAGGTGCAAATGAAATTTCCAGCTGTGTTTTTAAGTTTATAGAGGATACGGTGGGTGAAGGAGTCAAAGATTACCGGTTCTGGTCAGACAACTGTGGAGGTCAAAATAGAAACAGAATTGTTTTCTTAATGTATATGTTAGCTAGTTCGAAGTTTAGTATAGATATTAGCCATCGGTTTCTAATAGTGGGTCACACGCAAAATGAAGGTGACAGTATGCACGCTTTAATTGAAAGAAAGACGAAACATAAAATGCTTTATACGCCTGATCAATGATATACAGCTTTTAGATTTGCCAAATCCGATGAAAAGCCATACAAAGTTATCGAAGTGTCTCAGGGTTTAATAAAAGACTTCAAATCAAAGCTAAAACTTATAAACAATTGGACAATTACTAATGATGGATCTAAAATGCCTTGGAATAAAGTAACGGAAGTAGTATTTAAAGCAGAAAATCCATTTAGAGTGTTTTATAAACCAGTTACCAAGATGATGCTTACTAGTGGATAGATTGTGTAAAGAAACCTAAAGCTACACGAAATCGAAGAGAGTTGAATATTGATATAGATAATATTTCTTTAGCTTATCAGACACCCATTCCTATAGACCAAAATAAGCACAAAGATTTGATGGACCTTTGTAAGACGCTGGTAATTCCTAAAGAGTATCATTTATTTTTTAGTAATTTGATTTCAACTAACTCTAATGGAGCTGATGACAGCGATTCAGACTGATTTTTAATTTGTTAAACCTTTAATATTTTTAATTATTTTGTTATAGAATGTTTAGATATTTATGCCATTAATTTCTATTCTTTTTATTAATATTGTTTAACGTAAGTTACCATTTTTAGTTCTTATTATTTTTATTGATCTACTAAAGAAGTACCTGTTTTAGTTTTTATTTCTATTGATTGTTTGTTGTTATTTTATGAAACTTTAATGATACAACATTGATAATTTGTTTTTGTTGATTTATTCAACTTGTAGCATTTACTAAGGCTAAAAAATATGTTCCTACTTAATTATAGTGAAAAATATATTGTGATTCTTTAAAATTCGTCGTTTTTGTTTATGATTCTTCTTCTTCTTCCTAGCCTTTATTAATCCCACATTTCGTAAGGTATTAGAAATAAAATGAGTGATTACAAAGCCTCGGTGAATTATATTAGTCCAGTTTATTACGTGGTAGAGCCATGCTGCAGCTATATTAGTAGTATAGCTGTAGTACGAATGGGTTGACTCGACCGGGGAAGGACCACGCTCTCACAGAATACCAGCGTAAAATAGCAGCTTAATGCTGCTGTGTTTCGTATGGTGAGTGTAGAGAACCGGAGACCCTTTTTACTGGAAAAGAGGCATTCCATCTTAGTCCTCACGGGTGACAACGCATCTGCATTTTGATTCTTTATTGAAGATAGATGTAGATGTCTATAGGTCACAGCAACCACTTACCATCAGGTGGACTGTGTGCTCGTTTGTCACCCTATCATATAAAAAAAAAAAGTATACGTTGAAGTTTCAAATGCTAACATAGCTTAGTACTTTCCGAGTATAATGAGTAGAGTGATGTAATTTCAACATTTTATTATTAAATGAGACAGAAAATCCCAAGAAAAAAACAAAAGTAAGTTGGTATTAATAAAATGACAATCATATTTCATAATATTTTAGTGTAAACCATGGATTTTGATGTAAAACGTACATGAATATAACTGGTAGTTAAACCATTTTATTATTGAGTGCTGTCGGCGTATAGCCAGTTATGTACATAAAATGTCATTTAAAATCAAAAATCAGCAAAATCATTTTATACCAAAGGAAGAGCTTGCAATCTTTATTAAAAAAACACTTAATTTATTTCGAATTAGTTTGATTTCATTAAAATATAAACGATTTGCCTTCAAATCGCTCTCCTATAAAATTACTATAATGTCAGTTGACTCATTATACTTAGGAGGTATCGATATATCAATAACTCATTATACAGTTAGGTTTATATATACACCATTTATAGTATTTATATATATATATATATATATATATATATATATATATATATATATATATATATATATATATATATATATATATATTTGAATAGGTTTCCGGCAGGCTACTTATGCAAGAAATAAAACACTTAGTACAATATAAACGACTATTTACTCGTGAAACGATTCATATCAAAATAATTTTAACTGCCTTATAATTCTCAGCCTAACCAAACCACAGCGCGATTCAAAAGTTGCATAAATCTAACAACGCCATCTAGTCGTCACCGAGGAACAATAAACTAAATATAATAACTGAAAATAATTATCTACAGCTTAACAATTTACATTTTATAATATGTTTATTGGTGTGTATATTTAATCGGACATACCGCCACCAAGGACATAATGAGAAATGTCCTTCAAACCGCCCACCATGCAACTGTCCAAACTGTTACGAATCAGCAACTAATAATTTATTTAGTTACAGGTAAAACTATCTTAGAAGTAGGTCTTTTAATTAAAGAACTTTTGGTACGTATTGTGACGACTCGCGTGATTTTATCGGGTCCCGGATGTTTTTGCTCGATCTTACCTAGCAACCATCGCGCCGGGGAAGATCGTCCTCCTTACTAAAACCACATCACCTACTGATGGTTCTGGGTTCTGATATTCCCATTTATGCCTTTGAAGGAACTGATGAAGGTAATCCTGGGACCATCGACGCCAAAAGTCCTGCATCATTCGCTGGTGGAGTTGCCATCTTCGCAAGGTATACATATTGACGACTCATAATTTACATCAGGAACTACTATGAGTGGTTCCCCACCAAGAAATGACCAGGAGTCAAAACTACGACCTCGGTTTGATCCCTACACGAGACAATGGCCTCGAATTAAGACATGCCTCTATCTGAGATAATACTGTGGCCATCTCTTCATACGTCAACGTAGAGTTTCCAACTACTCGTTTGAGGTGGAACTTTGTGGACTTTATTCCCCTCCCATAGTCCACCGAAATTCAGACGCGAGGAGGAATAAAATTCCATTGTGTTCCATTGGTCGCGAGATACTCTGCCAGTTCAGGCTTAAATTTAGTTTTTCTTCGTTGAACAGAACACAGTCTCGAGCAGCGCCTACAAAATTTGTACCATTATCGCTGTATAACTCAGCACACTACCTCGTCTTGCGACAAACCTTTAAAAGCGGCTATAAACCCTTGAGTAGACAGCTCGCTCACGACTTCAAGATGTGGCTCTGGTCGACATGCAAATGAACAGAGCAATATATCCTTGTAAGACCTGTACCTACCCTTTGAAATTCTTATATTAATAGGCCCTGCGTAATCGACTCCGCTGACAAGAAAGGGCTTATTCAGGGTCACACAGGCGGAAGGTAACTGTCCCATGAGTTGAGATGTGGACCTGCTTGAGTAACGCGTACAAGTGACACAGCCACGGTAATATTTTTAATTAGAGCCTTCGCACCCACAATCCAGTACTTCGATCTCAAATAGGTAATCATGAGTTGCGGGCCTCCGTGCAGGGTTTTGGTGAGCATCAGCAATTAAGAGTCCGCTTAAGAAAGATTCTTTAGGTATGAGAATCGGATGTTTCTCGTTAAATGACAGCGAAGACATTTCCAGCCGGCCACCTACTCTAATTACACCTTCCGAATCTAAAAATATATTTAATGTCTTTAACTTTTCTTTTCTTATCTATTATGCCGTGTTTTCGCAATTCTTCCAACTCTTTCAGAATCCTTCTTCTTGACATTTTTAATACAGACCCTTATCGATCCTCAATTTCCTGTCGCTCTAATGCTTCTGAACTTGGCCTACTACTTGAACCTTTCTTATTCTTAACCAACGTCGACAATAAGCAACCACACGAACAAGCTTCGAGAATGAAGAAAACCTTTGCCAAGCTTGTGTTAACGACCGCTGTATGAACTTTAACCTGCTCAAGATTTGTAACCAGATGTTTTGGTTTTGTAAAATAATTACCTTATTTTTAGAAACTCTGGGCCTTCAAACCATACAACCATTTCTGATAGTTCCACCGGAGAAATACCTCGTGATGCACAATCCGCAGGATTATTCTTAGTGGCTACATGGAACCAGTGATGTGTCCAAAATCTGTAGGATTTCAGAAACTCGGTTAGCCACGAAGGTCTTCCACCGGCTTGGGTGATTGTTAAGCCAGGCTAAAACCACCTCACTGTCAGTGAATGCATGTAACTGATCCCTTTCAACCTTCATGACTTCTGCTACCTCAACCATCAACTTAGCCAAAAGTACGGCCCCACAAAGCTCAAGTCTAGGGATAGACACCTGCTTTATGGGAGCTACTTTTGTTTTAGCTGTAACTAACGAGACGTAAACATTTCCCACTTCATCTACCACTCGCAGATACACGACAGCCGCATAAGCCACCTTCGAAGCGTCGGAAAATCCGTACAACTCGCGCTGATATTTATTGCGTGTGTATCCAGCGTGGAATTTTGATATTCTGTAAGGCAGTTAAATTTTTACGGTAAGTAATCCATTCACTTATTAAATTAGTAGGAACTTGCTCATCCCACCCGATACCAGCCAACCACAGCTTCTGTATTAGTATTTTTGCTGCTATAATGCAAGGAGCTAACCATCCGAGTGGGTCAAATAATCGGGATATATCAGATATGATTCTCCTTTTTGTTACAGGTTCCTCCTGCGGTGCAAGATCTACAGAGTACCGGAAGAAGTCACCACGCGGATCCCAGGTAAGTCCTAAAATCTTAGTTGTATCATCTATCTTAATCCTTAATTCCTCATCCTTATTACCCTTTGCTTTCCATATTTTAGCTAATATTTCCTTAATTGCTTTTCCATTTTGCAACGGAAACCCTCCTTTCCTTCACTTCGGTTAACTCTTTATATATTTTATAAGCATCTTCTAGGTTGTCACCCGGTCATCACATCATCCATGTAAAAATCATTTAAAATAATTTTAGCAATTCCTGGCTTATTCTGACACTCCTTATAGGCTAATTCTTGCAGTGACCGCACAGCTAAATATGGAGCACATGCGGTGCCAAAGGTTACGGTAAGTAATTCAAACTCTTGAAGCTCCTTTTCAGGACTATGTCTCCAAAGAATCCTCTGAAATGGGGTATCTTCCCGATTTACCAACACTTGGCGGTACATTTTCACCACATCCGCCACCAAACATATTTTATATTGTCTCCAGCGCATAATTATGTGACGTAGTTCGGCTTGCAGTGGCGGCCCAATCAATAAATCATCATTCAATGACTTCCCATTGCTTCCTTACAGGAGGCATCAAACACTACTCGGACCTTGGTAGTATCCTTGTCTTCCGGACTACTGCGTGGTGTGGTAAGTAAATAGCTGTTTCCTTAAATTTATCCTTCTCTGTAACTTTTACCATATGATTTAAGTTTAAATACTCCCTTATAACTTGTGTGTAATCCTCTTTTAACTTAATGTTCTTTTGCAATTTTAATTCTAAATTTCTCAATCTTTTTTCAGCTATTTTCCTGAACTCACCACGCATGCAGTCCGGATTGGCCATACTGAAACAGCAGTCTTACGATGAACCGACCGTCTCCATCCTGTTTCGTAGTATCCTCAAATAATTTCTCACATTTAATTTCATCATCTGTGAGCATTTTTTTTTTATTACAGGTGGTTCAGCTTCGAGTTCCCAAAACCTCTTCAGTATATTGTCCACTTCCAGATACGAATGCATCACAGTTATGTGAGAATGGATATTTGACGTGCTATCTACCTCACAGACCCCAGATATTATCCAACCGAAAGCAGTATCCTGCGCCAAGAGAGATCCGTTGAGGTTTCTTTAATGCCTTCCTGAATAATTTGACTGTATATCTCCCACCTAATAAGATGTCAATCTTATTAGGCGTATGATCTCAGGGTCAGCCAGATCATCCAGAGTCAGGTTTTCCCATCTTACCCTAGTTGTCTTCGCAACTGGGAGAAGAGACGTAACCGACTTCAGGACATGTGCATTAACCTTAACTTGAAACCTAGGATCAACTCTCGACCTTAAATTAATTTTCACTGTGGACTTGGAAGTCACACTTTATCTCCACCTACACCAACTACGGTATTTTTGGCCGCACGCCTTTTAAACCTAATTGCTGCACCATAGCCTCGGTAATAAAAGAACCTTGCGACCCTGATCTAATAAGGCCCTAACTGGAAATAAGTACCGTCTCGACTCAGCTTGCACCACAGCTGTAGTTAATAAAACCATTTTAGAACAGTTCCCTCGAAAACAAGACACAAGTGGCTTATCTAAACTTTCTGCTTGCATTAACTTATTACTGCTTGCAGCAGTATCCTCCTCAGTTGACCTTCGACTGGTCGACGAGGTTGTTTGATGAATCGTCTCAACTTCAGCACTACCAGAACCAGAACCACCACTGGGATGTAATAAAGAATGATGTCGACGTTTACACACTGGCATCGGACAATATTTTTACATTTGCGGAATGGTTGCTATTTAAACAAATAAAACATAAGTTTTTATCTAACACGAACTCACGTCGTTTCTCATTACTTTCTTTTCCGAATTTTTGCACGCAGTTATTTTATGATCCGCACTGCAATACGCACACGATATAAGTTTATTTTAACAACATGAAAAGATTTAGTAAATTTTTCTCACTGTAATGTACCTTAGAATCGATATTTTCTAGACCTCTAAAACGCCCTATTAAAAAATTGGAAAATTGTTGAAACGTGGGTAATTCGTCACTTGGATCTGAAGATACCCTTAACTCCCATGCCTTTCGCGTATCTTTATCTAATTTAGCGCTTATAATGTGGATAATCAGGATATCCCAAGATGAAACATCCACACCAATATTTTTTATTGAGTCTAAACAATCTGAAGTTGTACTAATTAAGTTTTTAATTTCAGATGCTGATTCAAACGACAAACCTTTTTGACTTAGTAGACGCTTCAAGATGCCGTTCGCCAAAAACCTTTTATTATTATACATACTATCTAATTTCTTCCACGCAACTTGATAACTATCCGACGTCACCTTAATGTTGCGTAATAGTTGCTCAGCTTCCCGGTTAAATGTCCCCAAAATAATAAAATCTTTGGGCATCATCCAGTGACTTGTTTTCATGCACAAGCAAAAACAAATCTCTGAATGTCTGCCACTCTGTGTACTTACCGGAAAAGGTAGGTATTTTTATTTTAGGCAACTTGAAACGTCTTTCTGAACTCTCACATTGACTATTTGAACTTGACTTTACTTCTGACTCAAGTGTTTTAATTTATACAACATTTCTTTTAACTCAGTCTTGAATTGAACATATAATTCTTCTACATCATCATACACACTATTTTTGTGATAATCCGAACTATACAAATCAGTTCGCTTAACCTCACTAATAATTTTAGTATGAGTGTCTGTAAACAAAGTCCACTGTTGTTCCAAGTTATCTAGCCTTGTTTCAATATAAGCAACCGTCAAACGATCCTTAGGAGACTTTTTAAATTAGTCTTAACTTTTAGCATTTTAGCCTTTATGTCTTCCTGCAGGTCATTAAACGACTCCATTTTAAATTTTTAATTTGACAATTTAATCACTTATAATTCTTATCAATATAGAACAGAACAGTAATTTATTCTAATTGACAAAGTTAAACTCTAAACAACTGAATTATTTTCTAAGTCAATATTTTACAATCCTATTTTTCTAAGTCCAAGAAACAGATGAGCAAAATTTTACAAGTCTTTTAACTTTAAATTCTAACTAAAATCGGGCGTGGATTCGCTGTCTCAACCAATATTTACTTAAAACTATTACAAGTCCTAAATTATTGAAATTATTCTAAGTTACTTCACTATCTTAAATTTTTCTAAGTTCCACTAATCTTTAAAATAAGGTTTAATTTTCTGGTTAATTTCTTTTATTATAATATTTAAAATGTACTCACAATTTATCACCGCACACACTCACTCACTTGTCTTCGCTATAATGCACCTGTGGCGCCCTCTAGCGCTCCGCAACCTCCACCGCTGCTGCTTGCCGCTTCCCGTCCGTCGCTCCTCCGGGTTGTAGACACCCAGCTCCTCCACTGCCTTGGCGCCGCTCGTGGCGCCTCGCTGAGGGGATGTTCTGGACAGCAATCCACTGCCAGTAGTGACGACACGGGTGGTACTACTGTACCACTGACGCAGCAATAACACAAAAAAAAAAAAAACACGCCTAGCCGATCCGGCTCGAAGGACCATGAATAGGTTTCCGGCAGGCTACTTATGCAAGAAATAAAACACTTAGTACAATATAAACGACTATTTACTCGTGAAACGATTCATATAAAAATAATAATTTTTAACTGCCTTATAATTCTCAGCCTAACCAAACCACAGCGCGATTCAAAAGTTGCATAAATCTAACAACGCCATCTAGTCGTCACCGAGGAACAATAAACTAAATATAATAACTGAAAATAATTATCTACAGCTTAACAATTTACATTTTTATAATATGTTTATTGGTGTATGTTTAATCCGGACAATATTTAATTTACTACACACTGCGTACTTATTTATTATAATTAAAATACTAATATATTTTATATTGTCAAGTCCCGTACGTTGAAGGCGCTCTCGTAGAACCGGTTCCCCGGTCGGTCGAACGGCCGCCGCGCATAGTTCATCAGAGACTCTGAAGAAGTGAAGAAGTGTTGCCGTTTTAGCGACTTAGTCGCTAGATCTAGCGGATTTCATGACTGTTTAGCGGGAAAAAAAATCGTTTTAGCGATAAATAAATATTTAGCGACTTCTAGCGTTTTTTGAACCGTGTACGGTGGCGACTTTTTTCGGAAATAAAAATCATGACATGAATAAATAATTTAAATTAATTTTATGTCTGATTTTCAAGTCTACTGCTGGTATCACTTAAGTAGAATGAGAATAAACGGGAATTCCCCTTATATAAACGAAACATACCTAGTCAGTCAAGGTTCATTCGTTCATTTTTACCCTTCTCGTTTACTAATATCACGTATGAGTGAGACAAATATACGGATTGATGTATATAGTCATTTATTCATGCACATTTTTATAACGAGTTAATTAGGTATCAGTGAGATTCTAATTCATTAAGTGAAAACGTGAAAAGACTTGTTTTTTTATTGTAAACATGGAAGTTCCGATAAGAAAAAGTTATACACAGAATTATAGAAGCGAGTGGGAAAATTATGAAGAATTTAAACATTGGTTGAAACCCGTGCCAGGTAACTCAACTAAAGCATTTTGTAGTTATTGCCACTCTGAAATGTACGCGAAACTTAACGATCTTAAGAAGCATTTGAAACAAAAAGCATAAAAACAATGCGAAATAATTTCGCAAAATAAACAATTGACATTTTCTCCGACAGCACTGAAAATTTGCAAGCATACTTCAAGAGCTGAATGTACTTTAGCTTTGTTTATTGCTGAACATAATTCAATTCGCCAGATTGACCACTTGACTGACGTATGTAAAAATGCTTCAAAGACTCGAAATCGACCATTGACATGAAATTGCATAGAACGAAATGCACAGAAATCATTAATGATATACTGGCACCTCATTTCAAGCAGGAACTCCGAAGTGATATAGGTGATCAAAATATAGTTTACTATTAGATGAATCTACAGATGTAAGCGTCACAAAATATCTGGGGTCGTCGTCAGGTATTTTAGTTTGAAACGGAACAGAGTAGTTTCTGCGTTTTTAGCTCTGCAATCGCTGGAGAGTTCAGATGCTATTGGAATTGTTACCGCTCTGGTAAAGTGTTTAAAAGATCATGATCTGGACCTTAATAATTTGATTGGCATTGGAACTGACAACGCAGCTGTTATGACTGGATCCAGACATAGCGTTTATATGATTCTCAAAACACAGTATAATCTTCCACATCTCATACTGATACCATGTGTCTGCCATTCATTACAATTGGCGGTAACTCGCGCATCAGAAAACACTTTACCAAGAAACATAGAGTTTTTAATTCGTGAAACATACAACTGGTTTTCACACTCAACGAAGCGCCAAATTGAGTATAAGAAGATTTATGAATTAATCAATTGTGGTGAATCCCCGTTAACAATCTTGAAGACCTGTGACACGCGGTGGCTCTCGATTGAACCTGCAATAGTTAGAATTTTATCTCAGTGGGAAGAATTAAAAGTACATTTTTTTACTACTAAAGACGGTTGCTATACAGCAGAAATGCTGCATGCCATGTATGCAGATGAACAAAATCGTCTCTATGTAACATTTTGAGAAGTATTTTGGGTGAGGTACAAGAGACGATAAAATTTTTGAAAGTGAGAAAGCAAATGTAGTAAAACTGTTAAATTCACTAATGGCGTTGCTACGTTCTGTCTGCCAAAGAATTATATTACCAACGGCAGCAACCACCGACAAAGACTACATAAATCTCAAAATTAAAGACCACCTCAATCCTGTGTCTTTCCTCGGATATCTTTTGAGTCCCAAATACAGAAACTTCCAGCGTCACATAATGTCAATATTGCTGTAGTAAGATCACGATGTATTGATTTTAATGTGAAATTAGAGAGGAACTACAAAAACGGCTTCCAACTAACTATGAAGCCCTAGAAAAATGGTTTTGAGTGAGGAAGAGACACTAAAACAATCGAAAAATACATCAATAATAGATCTTGCAAAAGAAATGGGCATTTCCGATGAAAAAATAGAAAAACGCAGCAGGAATAAACACCTTTCAAGATTTATGTGATTTTGCTTTAGCTGTCTTGTCATTGCCACACTCAAATGCAGAAGTAGAACGAGTATTTAGCGCAATGAATATAGTGAAAACAAACTTCGAAATAAAATTTCTGAAAAAACATTAAATTCTATTCTTCTGATCAAAAACCAACTCAGAATTAAAAACAAGAATTGCTCAACTTACGATCTCCCAGACGAAGTTGTTAACGAGGTTGGCAAAAAAAGACCAAAAGTTACTGAAGACCATGGAGAGGCTTCAACTTCCGCTGACATTATATTTGAACAGCAGGATGACATCATACTTGATTTTGAAATTTAGGTACAAGCATTAAAGCTAATTATCCATTTTTTCTAACGTGTTTAGTTATATATAACTGTGTAAAAATTAAGAATTACTGTCACAATAAAAATGTTACATCTACACATTATCTTCAATAAAAATGTTTTTTTTTTACAAAAATTTTGTTGAATTATTATTTATACCTTCGATTTAGGAGAATAAAAAGATGTTTTCTATCATCAGACAACTATAAAATCATATACAGACTTATACGATAACGATATTACATATCAGATAAGATCTAGGGACATTTAGCGGATTTTCAGAAGATATTTTTTCCCATATCTGGCGGATTTTTTAAAATTATCTAGGGACTTCTAGTTTTGTAGAACGGCAACACTCTGATTCAGAGTACTTGCCAGTTAGCAACGAGACCTTGTACGCGTAAGCGCATGTCGCTCTTAGCTCCGCCGCTAAATTGTTAACGTACAATTTTGATCCGTAAATATAAGTATTGTAAGACTGTTATTCCATAAGTTAATTTAATCGTTACTAATTTGCTATCGTTCTCTTCTCCTTCTAATCTAAATAATTGTGTGTGTGTATATTGTAATAAACTGAGTTATTCGTGAATTTGTGAACATTATTTCATTTACCTGGTTGTTACATAAACATTACATCTTCATTACCACATGTACAACACTATAGAAGATAGTAAAGAGACCTATGACGTGGTGGACGCCTTTTTCAAAGGCTGGCTGGCAAAGACTATAAAGAACCCTAAGACACACATGCCGCCTGATGAGATCTTGAAATGGGGGGTCTTATTTTGGGATTTACATAAGTTAGTTTTATTGATGAACTCTGCAAATGAGGATGAAAGAAAAGTACATATTTCACACCAAGATCGCAGGTTTACCGCCATACTCTCTCGTGCAAACTGGGTTTGTGTACCTCAGAGCTACATATTGTTCTTAGACCACCATATATTATATTCCAAGAACATGACCCTCCTAATGAAGGACATATGCTCCTTCAGGTTTCACACCCTCCTAGCAATAATTAATCGGGCAGATAACAAATTTCAGTCACATGAATGGAAACGACTTTCTCGACTATATCAAATAGGTGACAGAATCATTGAGCGGACAGGTTATCAAAGTTACGACCTTACCTAACTGATAGAACCTATGTGTAACCTCCGATTAACAACAATGGCTCATGAGTACAGGCCCCTTGTACCAGACTTCCCGAACTTCAGGGAACATGTGGAGAATGAAGTCAAAGCTAAATCAGAGATCAATCCTGGAATCCGGAAAATGAAGGAGCTCATTGATGAGGAGACCAACTTATTCATGGTTCTGGCTTATTTTGGGTCATTTCGACACTGGGGACACCCCTTCGTGGAATACTTTGAAGGTCTCAGAAAACTGTAAGAGCATGTCAATAAGGAGAAGAATATTGACTTAGATTACGTTCAACAACTGGCCAGTGATCTAGCATACATTGTGTTACAGAGTAAATTCAAAGAAACAAAAAAATGGTATGTAAATCATCCTTTTAATGATCACATTTCAAATGGCACTTGGCCCACCCAAAAGCAGATTCTGGACTTCGGTGACCACTGGCATGAGTTACCGCTAACAGCCTGTTTCGAGATACCAGATATGATCGATGTGTTAACTATATACGCCGACAAGAGTCATTCCATGCAACGATCAGGAGTCTTATCACATGTCAGATCCCGGAACAAAAAACCGATACCATCTAGGAAAGTCCTCAGCACCTTCTTAAATACAGCAGCAACCAATTGGAAGGAATTCTTGAGTGACATAGATAAAAATGGGCTATCATGGGATGATCTAGTAATTGGGCTCAAGGCAAAAGAACGAGAACTCAAGAGAATAGGAAGATTCTTCACTTTAATGTCATGGAGAATGAGAGAGTATTTCGTTGTAACCGAATACCTCATCAAATGTCACTTGGTCCCTCTCTTCAAAGGATTGACTATGGCAGATGACCTGACTACCCTGGCCACAAAGATGATGGACAACACTTTAGGTCAGGGTTAATCAGATTACAGTCGAATCTGTATTGCAAACCATCTTGATTATGAAAAATGGAACAATCATCAAAGAAAATAATCAAACGGTCCCATATTTAGGGTGATGGGTCAGCCGGCGTGCCGTTATGTGTTTTATAAACGACTGTCTGTGTTTTTGAGAGTTGAGATTTGTTAATTATTGACTGAATTGTATGTTGAGAAGTAGAACTTGTTTGTATTTTGTGAACTTTTTTTTCTGTGTATGTAATAGTGTGTGTAGGTGTAACTTCTAAAAATATGTAACAGAAGATAGATAACGCCACAAAGGGTAAAAACACACTTTTTCATTCACAAATAAACAATGTTGTAGGTATTAGATAATATTATCTTTTATGACACAATTACTGCCCGATCATTATCATGTATTCCTAACAGTTACATCACATTACAGAACATACTTTTATCAAGCTTATAACCCACTGTGAAATGTTTTGTATTACATGTTTAATCATGTTATTTTTTTAGATCTCAAGATTGGAAAGAGTATTTGCTGCTTGCTGGAGATCAGCTACAAGAAAAGTGCAACATCGTGATCAGCACAACTCCAATCGCCCTGGTCTGTCAGACGCTACTTTGCCAGATGCTGAATCAAGTGGGGATCTCAATATTCCTGAGCCGCCCCCTCTTCCACAACAAAACCTGCACACTGCTCAAGTTAGATCAAATCTAACAGTTATGTCTTCTATGTATAAGCGTGCTACTAGCACATCCAATCACTGTATATTTGTTAATTGTTTTGAAACAGAACGTTTACTGGTACCCTCATCTATAAAGGATCTGTTATTACTTAATTATAAATTCTATGTGCTAACGACAGCACGAATCTGTCGTCATCACCTGGATCATGGCCGTTGGAGCCAATTAACTTCCCAGTTAAGACATTTTACCGGTAGTCAATTCGACACAGTTATGAATATAATGCAACGAGCTGCCTATTATCATATAGAATTCTCAAATATTTTAATTATGCCTACATATTTGTCTCACTTTTGGCTTATCATGAACTCGGATCAGTTTTATGATTTGTTAAACTGTATCCCAAGGCTAGCAGGGCAAGTACCAAATGCCACAATTGCTTTAAGCATTTACTTAGTTAAGCTGAGAACTGGTGATAGTAATGAAAGGTTGGCAACTCTCTTTAATAAATCTCGTGTAGAACGCTTAATGAATAAGGCCAGAGCGTGTTTAATTAATGAGTTTGTTCCATTGTACTTAGGATTTAATCATATGACTGTTGAAGATGTTGCTTCTGAAATGGAATAATACCAGAAGGATTATTTGGGTAATCCTGATTTGCCACCTAATTCTAAACCAGTAGTAGTCATATTTGATGCTACTTATGTATTTATCCAAAGTAGTTCTAATTACTTATTTCAAAAACAAACATACAGGATGCAAAAACTGGATAATTTGGTCAAACAATTTATGTATAGTGTGTTGTGATGGTGATATTGTGGAATGTTTTGGGCCATACAAAGCGACCACTAATAATTCTACAATTACAAGTTTAAACTTAGGTAATGAGGAATCTTGTTTAAGATCAATTTTGCGAAGAGGTGACGTTTAATGTGTTTTATGTGACATCAATTAACAACACAGCAGGAAAATCGGTCTCTTTTTGTTACTATGTGCCACTGGGTTGTAGAAGTGGTAAGTGGGAGGGTAAAAAGGTATTTTAAGACTCTTTCGTCATGTTTTAAGGGATTTTAGACTCTTTCGTTATGTTTTTAACAAAAAAGCGGCTTTGCACCTAAAGGATGATTTGAACCTAAAGGATGATTTGAATCTCTTGTGCCCTAATTAATAAGTTTCATGTTGTTATAGGAGACCCACCAGAAGCCTTGGAATATGTAAGAATTGCTAAAGATAGTATATGCTTTCACTAGAGAACCATTTGGCAACTTATGTTGGACAGGCAAATCTCAATAGAAGGAGAGAGAATTCTCAGATGATTAACATCAATAATCCAAAGGTTTCAGTCAGTCGTTTTTGGGCCCACTAGACATTTTAACAACCCTTAATGGTATTACATACAAAAAATAAGATACCAATTTATTATAATAAATGGACTATAGATTTTATGAAAATCTAAACGGAATCAAGAAATCTGAAAAAAATGAATGGTTTTGATATTCCGTGTTCTGGTTAATGTAATATGGGAAAATATGCGTGTAATGAATCATTTTTGCAGTTTTTATAAAAATAAAAATGTTTTTTATACAAAAATAACTTATTATATACATTAAATAAATAGTAAAATTTGTGAATAAAGTAAATGTGGATGTATGTGTCTTATATTGTTTTATATGTTTAATTAATATTAGTAACAGAATGCAGTCAAACAGGGCGCGAAAAATTTTAAATTTACTCAATGACAATGTGAATAATACCAATGATACAACAAACAATAACACAAGAGTCGGTGATATAACGCAAAACAGGGATAGAGATGGTAAGTTATCTTTATGTGTATAAGTGTGATTTTGTTGGTTTTTTTTTGATAATTGTTGTTCACGTCACTTAGTACGCCGTATACTCATACAACTGCAGTTACACTAGTATACGGCGAACAAACTTTATAAAGAAGACACTTGACTCATCTGTTTATAATAATGTACTTATTCAATTTTTGATATTTTTGTGTTAGTCGTTATAATATATATTTTATCTGTTATATAGTTTATTAATTGTTATTGGCATGTTTATTACAAAAATATGAATTCTTGTGTTTTTAATTTAAGTTATCATTTGATTTAGAGTCTCCATTGCCACCTGATACAAATTTTACGGAAGAGGAGCTATCAATACTTGATGATGTTGATTTGAATGATAGCAAGGATGTATTGCAAAATATCCCTTCTAACGCTTCCATATTATTCCGGATGATATTTTGCCTCGCCTTGGGTATCGAATGGTGATAATAGAACTCAAAAAGGAGATCGGTCACCATCAGTCATAGAAAACACTCCAGGGAATTCGCCCATCCAGAATAGCATTATTGAAAATTATTGTGAAATTACTCCAGTACCATCGCTGTATAATTCTTTTGCCCCATCAACTGTTAATTTCGAGTTAAATGATAGTCCTGCGGTCGCCTCCCCTGCATCTGACATTAATGATATCACATACTCACCGTCCAATAACGCCAAACGTCGTAAGCGGATTTCCATTGCTAAAAAAGATAAAGGAAGGCTAAGAGAACGTTTCCATAAAAAATGGAAGGATCAGGAGAGAAAATATAATGTTAATAGAGGTTTAGAATATGTCAGTAGGAACGGAAGAGTACATGGTAAGAGAACTATGAAAACTTCCTGCCCCGTAACTTGTCGGAAAAAATGCAGCGAGAAATTAACAGAAGAATTTTTGATATGTTTTAGAGTATTGGAGACCACTCAAGACAATTGGATTTTTTGGCAAGATATGCTGTAAGAGCTGAAAAGAAAAGATTAACTGTGGATAAAGAAAATTCAAAACGTCTTCACACTATTTCTTATTACCTTCCAAGCAGTCAAGGAGATAATATTGAGACTACAAAAATATCGGTTTGCAAAACTATGTTCTTAAGAACCCTTTCTATTAGTTTTAATTTTGTTTACACAGCTTTAGAAAAGTCCGATAAAGGAAATGGATTTATTGAAACAGATCAGCGTGGTAGGCATATTAATCATCCAAAGATTATCAATGAAGATATCGTTCGCAGTGTTATAGACCACGTTGAAGCATTTTCTCCTGTACAATCACATTACACTCGCCAAAAATCAAGTAAAAAATATCTTGAGAGCTCTTTATCCTTCCCAAAAATGTTCAAGTTATATAATGAATGGTTTGATTCTAATAAATACTCTTCTAAAGCGACTACCGTGAGACAATACCGAGATATCATTAATAAAATTATCAATATAGGTTTTCATAAACCCAAAAAAGATGTTTGTGAACAATGCCACATTTAAAATAACAAGCAAGTTACACAGACAGATAAAGAGAAGCATGAAGAGCATTTAAAAGAAAAAGAGAAAGCAAGAAAAATGAAAACGAAAGATAAAGAATTAGCGTTACAAAATAATGAAATCCTTACAGCAGCATTTGATCTTTAAAAGTGCCTTAATGTACCTCACGGGAACGCGAGTACTTTTTATTATAAACGGAAACTCTTTGTATAATTTCACGATATTCAATCTGGGATCTCACCAAGGTTATTGTTTTTCATGGCATCAACAGACAGCAAAGAGAGTGCAAATGAAATTTCCAGCTGTGTTTTAAGTTTATAGAGGATACGGTGGGTGAAGGAGTCAAAGATTACCGGTTCTGGTCAGACAACTGTGGAGGCCAAAATAGAAACAGAATTGTTTTTTAATGTATATGTTAGCTAGTTCGAAGTTTAGTATAGATATTAGCCATCGGTTTCTAATAGTGGGTCACACGCAAAATGAAGGTGACAGTATGCACGCTTTAATTGAAAGAAAGACGAAACATAAAATGCTTTATACGCCTGATCAATGATATACAGCTTTTAGATTTGCCAAATCCGATGAAAAGCCATACAAAGTTATCGAAGTGTCTCAGGGTTTAATAAAAGACTTCAAATCAAAGCTAAAACTTATAAACAATTGGACAATTACTAATGATGGATCTAAAATGCCTTGGAATAAAGTAACGGAAGTAGTATTCAAAGCAGAAAATCCATTTAGGGTGTTTTATAAACCAGTTACCAAGATGATGCTTACTAGTGGATAGATTGTGTAAAGAAACCTAAAGCTACACGAAATCGAAGAGAGTTGAATATTGATATAGATAATATTTCTTTAGCTTATCAGACACCCATTCCTATAGACCAAAATAAGCACAAAGATTTGATGGACCTTTGTAAGACGCTGGTAATTCCTAAAGAGTATCATTTATTTTTTAGTAATTTGATTTCAACTAACTCTAATGGAGCTGATGACAGCGATTCAGACTGATTTTTAATTTGTTAAACCTTTAATATTTTAAATTATTTTGTTATAGAATGTTTAGATATTTATGCCATTAATTTCTATTCTTTTTATTAATATTGTTTAACGTAAGTTACCATTTTTAGTTCTTATTATTTTTATTGATCTACTAAAGAAGTACCTGTTTTAGTTTTTATTTCTATTGATTGTTTGTTGTTATTTTATGAAACTTTAATGATACAACATTGATAATTTGTTTTTGTTGATTTATTCAACTTGTAGCTTTTACTAAGGCTAAAAAATATGTTCCTACTTAATTATAGTGCAAAACATGATGATGTTAATGTGCCTTGGAGAAGCTTGTAGGAATGCTTCGCGTGCATTACGAATTTACCGAGAGAAATTCCCGACCGCTCGACACCAAGCTGACTCTCGTCTGATAACAGCAGCATTTCAGCGAGTGTTGGAAAATCGACCCATTGCTCCGGTAGCGGCAGGAGGTGGAAGTCAAATGACTGTTCACTCCGAGGAGCGCATTTTAGATGTCGTTCGCCGGTATCCGAACCTAGGTACACGAAGTA
This sequence comes from Parnassius orleans, assembly GCA_029286625.1. Lineage (NCBI taxonomy): Eukaryota > Metazoa > Arthropoda > Insecta > Lepidoptera > Papilionidae > Parnassius > Parnassius orleans. The sequence goes on from JAGSMP010000774.1 coordinate 42,909, forward strand.
TCGCTAAATTGTTAAGACGTCGGGATGGAACAAGTGTGTCATACTGTTCAGTTCACAAAGTGTTAAAGCGTAACCGAATGCGGCCATACAAAGTGCACAAAGTGCAAGCTTTAGTTCTCGGCGATCACGACCGCCGACGAGTTTTCTGTCGTTGGTTATTAGACCAACAACAACGTGTGCCTGGTTCCATTGAGCACGTTATCTGGACGGACGAGTCGACATTTACCAGAAACGGCCTGTGGAACCGAAGAAATACACACGTGTATTCAGAGGTTAACCCGCACGCTGTTCGACAAACCGGGCACCAAACCTGATGGTCGGTTAACGTATGGGCGGGTTTATATAAGGATCGCATACTGGGACCAGTGTTTCTGCCACAGCGACTTAACGGACAGCGATACCTAAACTTTATAAATGAACAGTTGGTTGACATTTTAGACGACCTATCGTTGGATGAATATCGCCGCACATGGTTCCAGCATGATGGTGCACCTCCACATGTCGTGAGGTTCGTCCGTGAGCGCCTTACCGAATTATTTGATGATCGCTGGATTGGCAGACTAGGACCACACGCTTGGCCACCTCGCTCACCAGATCTGACCCCGTTAGACTTCTTTCTGTGGGGGTATGTGAAAGAAAGGGTTTTTAATCGTGAGTGTGATAGTGCTGACGAAATGTGCCAAAACATCGTGGATGTTTTCGACAAACTACGTGCGGACTGTGTCGAAGACCACACGATGATGCCCCGCCTGCATGAGGAGACGCAACACCGAGCCCACATCTGCCTCGAAATGAATGGAGCACAATTTGAGCCGCATCTCATAAGACCACGGAGGATTTAGAGCGGTAAGCTGTTTCATACCTACTTTTTTTTAAATAACTTAGTACTGAACTGATCTGAATAGGTACATAACTGAATACATCAGAATAATAAACACACCTACACGATGAATAAAAACGCATGACTCTAATCTTGTTAACATTTCATTTAAGTATTTTTTTCATTAGCGGGGAATCGAACCAGTTATTTGGTTTATTTAACCAGTGAATTTGAATTAAAGTGGCTACGTGGAGACAAGCACAGTGGCAAAATAGTAGGTTAAGTATCTACTTAAATCAAGCGTCTTCAAGGCAATAGTTATTAGGCTTTTGTTACGCTAAGACAGTGCGATTTCCATCTAGGGCTTTATCACCACTTACCAGCAGGTGGGGATGTGGTTAAGCACTGGCTTATAATAAGTAAAAATTAGTAGGATGTTTTTCTTGGTTAATTAGTAAATAAAATTACAAACCAGTGGATTGTAATTTACATCATAGTTTACAAGACAAAGGATCGATGTTATATCAATTAACGTTCAGAAGCTTTAGGGCTTTTCTTAATCATTTCGCTTTGTGTTAGTTTTGAGGTTTACAACCAATGTGCCTGCAAATGTCACAACACAGTGTAAATGATTTAATTAATTATTGCGTTATGGACGTTATTATCCCTCAATGAGCAGTTTTACTCTCTGAGCCTAAAACATTATATTGTTTTATGTATTTTAATTATTGTATTTAAAAAATTAAAAAATACTTTAGAAACTTAATTGTTATGCAGACCCAGAAGAAGATTCCATCCATACTCTATAGATAAACTTAAATCTTACATAACATCAGTCAGTCAGTCAATTAGCAAAAATTAAAATGATGCATAAAAAATCCGGTTTTGTTTTGCTGGTTTTTTCGGTTTGCTGGTTTAGTTGATTATTATATTCGGTTTAGATTTTTAAATAAAAATTAATATTATATTAAACAATTGAATTACATAAAGTAAATATAAATAAAGTTCCTTAATATACAAGGTGGTCCAAACAGTGAGGTTATAAAATTTTTTTTTGATTCCTCACACTAGTATCCGAAAATAGTTCCACGATTTGTAGTTTTGAGTTATGATTTTTTATCCTTTTGAAAATAATCACCTAAACAGCCTAACATTAAAATGTAATTGTGAGATTTTTCCAAGTTTTTGTTTGTAGCATAATCCTTATGAGTTGCCCTACATAATAATTGCTTCTACATTCACCGAAGATACAATACTTAATCGAAACTAAAAATCTGTCAGGAGAGTGGCTGAATCAACATTAAATGAATAATAGTAATAAATGATTTCATACTTAATTAATCTTAAAACTTGCAGTACCTAATCTTTCATAATAACATTAAAATGACACTAATAGCAGTTTTTGTTAGACTAGTTACTCAGCAGGAAACTACCTGAATAGTTAATTTGATTTAAAAATCTTTATCATTCTAGGCAACAGATAGTAATGCTTCAGGTTAGCAAAATAACATCCAGTGTCTTTACTTATTGTTTAAAATTTATTGACAACAAAATTGCCGGCAAACTTCTTGAACATTGACCTTGACTGCGCAGAGTGGGTTTTACATACAAAATGCGTGCGCAAACCTTCCCCCACTACGCTTATTTCACTAAAACTTTTTTAAGACGATGTAGACTGTGTATCGAAGTTAATGGCCGCCATTTCAAAAATTTACTTTAAATAAATTTATCTTAAATTATTTACTAGTTTTAGTATGAATCTTGAAATCATTTGTTGAAAGCATTTTTGTGTGTAAAACCGACTCTGCGCAGTCAAGGTCAATGTTCAAGAAGTTTGCCGGCAATTTTGTTGTCAATAAATTTTAAACAATAAGTAAAGACACTGGATGTTATTTTTGCTAACCTGAAGCATTTACTATCTTAGTTTAGCCCTAGAAATAATAAAAAGATTTTTTAAATCAAATTAACTATTCAGGTAGTTTCCTGCCTGAGTAACTTCAGAAGTCTGTAACAGAAAAACTGGCCTATTAAGTTTCATTTTTTTAATGTTATTATGAAATATTAAGGTACTGCCAAGTTTTTAAAATTAATTAGAAAGTATGAAATCATTTACTACTATTTTTCATTTAATGTTGAAAATTCAAGCCCCACTCTCCTGACAGAAAATTTTAAGTTTCGATTAAAATTATTGTATCTTCGGTGAATGTTAGAAGCTAATTATTTTATGCATAATAGGCAACTCATAAGGATCATGCTACAAACAAAAAACTTGGAAAAATCACAATTACATTTTTAATGTTAGGCTGTTTAGTGAACATTTTCAAAAGGATAAAAAATCATAACTCGAAAACTACAAAAAATCGCGGAACATACATAGGGTATTTTCGGATACCCCTAGGTGTGAGGAATCAAAAAAATTTTTATAACCTCACTGTTTGGACCACCTTGTATAAATAAAGGGTAAGGGTGAACAAACAAAAATTCCCTAAAAAATTTGTCAGGGTCTGGAATTTAAATGCCTACATCTATCCTTAATTAAAATCAAAATACAGATTTTCTCACCTCTGAGAACTAAGAGACCTCGTTACCGAAAAAAACTAGCTAGAGATTTCGTCGTATTTACATCGCAAAATAAATCTTAAATCTAAATCATAAAATATTATTGACAATTAATGTTGTGCTTTATGCCAAAATTTTTCTTGATTAAATTTTATTTTATTTTAACTTATCTAAGTTAGGTATTTAGACAAGTGTTGTAAATTATTAGGTATTGTGGTACCATCGCAAGTTGAGGGTCAAAGAATTCGGCGTTCGCGCGTACATTGACCCCTAGTCAGCTGATTGTAATTCAGTAATTCCACTGCTGGTTTTATGTTTAAGTATTTTCATGTTTTTTTTAATGAAATTAACGTTTTATTTAACTATAATAACACGATGGAGCGTGAATAAATCTATTAAAACGTTGTGAAATGATGATATTTTTTTCATCAGGATCGATTTTATATTTCACCCATCATCAAAGGTATAGTTAGTACTCTCGTCTGTCTTCGTTTTCGGGAGCGTTTCAAAAATACCCTGTATATATATATATATATATATATATATATATATATATGTGTTGAAGGCGTTCTCGTAGAACCGGTTCCCCGGTCGGTCAACCGACCGGGGAACCGATAGTTCATCAGAGTACTTGCCAGTTAGCAACGAGACATTATACGCGTAAGCACATGTCGCTCTTAGCTCCGCCGCTAAATTGTTAACGTACAATTTTGATCCGCTAATATAAGTGATGACGCTACAAAATTTACCAATGTAGTAATAAATTTAGATGTTATATATGCTAAACCGGTGAAAGATATCATCATAAATCCTCCAGCGTATAACCGTTACAACAAAATAAAGACGGAGCTAATCAGGCGCCTATCCACGTCTCACGAGAAGAAGGTTAAGCAGTTACTTACGCAAGAAGAGCTCGGGGATCGGAAACCTTCACAGTTTCTTCGGCATCTGATGGACCTACCTAGCAGGACCTTCCGTGCCGGAAGAATTTATTAGAACGATAGGGAGTAATCGTCTTCCACACAATACTCGTATTCAGACGGTACTGGCATCCCAACCGACACACTCCCTGGAACAATTGGCTGACCTTGCAGACCGCCTACAGGAAATCACAACAGCGGTCGCGTCTTCCAGTGCTGCAGTGGCTCAACCTGCCAATGAAATCGCTGAGCTGAAGAAGATGGTGGAGCGTCTCGCGTTAAAGCTAGATGAGCACACGCGCTCATACCGCAGGTGCAGCAACCGATCCAGACCACAACGACGTCGATCGACCTCAAGTCAGTGTACACGGTCTAACTCTAACTATCGGAAGTATCCATTATGCTGGTACCACTCAAAGCATGGTGCAAATGCTCGGTGGTGTGTTAAGCCTTGTGATTATCAGCCGGCGGGAAACTACGCGGGCAATCGCTAATGGCGACGGACGACTGCCCAGCCTCGATGAGTCGCCTTTTCGTCAAGGACCACGTGACGAAGACAGAGTTCCTGGTAGACACCGGCAGCGACCTGTGTGTTTTCCCCTACAACGCACTTAAGGAGAGACGACAGAAAGCGAACTACCAGCTTTCAGCAGCGAATGGAAGTATAATTAACACATATGCTTATATTAATCTTAAACTTAATTTAGTTTTACGTAGAGATTTTCCATGGCAGTTTATAGTAGCTAATGTCACAAAAGCTATCATAGGTGTTGATTTTCTTTCACATTATAATCTTGTTGTAGATGTTCGCAACAAACGCCTAATAGATAGTACTACTTCTTTGTCTGTAGATTCAATTACTAATGTTGTTTGTAATGCTTATTCTGTCAAGGTGCTGACTGGCGAATCCAAGTACCACGCGATCCTAAATAAATATCCGGAAATCACAAGACCTTCAGGTACACCGCTCACGCCAACACACCACACTAAGCACCACATCCGCACCACACCAGGACCACCTATCTCTTGTTCACCTCGTAGGCTGGCACCCGATAAGTTGCTGATTGCCAAACGAGAATTTGACATCATGTTAAGCAATGGCACAGCACGCCCATCGGAAAGTCCGTGGTCGTCGCCCCTTCATATGGTGCCTAAAAAGGACTACGGGTGGCGTCCATGCGGTGACTACCGACGACTTAACGCACGGATTAATACAAGACAGGTATCCCATCCGTCATATCCATGACTTTGCCTACGCTATTTCTGGTTGCAAGATCTTTTCAACTATTGACCTTGTAAAAGCCTACAATCAGATTCCCGTTTTTGAAGAGGACATTGCAAAAACAGCCATTACTACACCTTTTGGCCTGAGTTCCTGGGCAAACTTTTCAAAGGTTTGTTGATGAGATGACCAGAGACCCCGATTTCAGCTACTGTTTTCTCGAGGATTTCCTTGTCTTTTCGAAAACAGAAGCAGAACATCGACACCACCTTCACCAGCTGTTTAACCGAATGAAGGAATACGGTATCCTCATAAACTCGGCAAAATGTGTCTTCGGAGCTAGCGAGGTGTCATTTTTAGGACACCATATCTCAGAAGCCGGTTCTAAGCCTTTAATCACAAAAGTCGAGGCCATACAAAATTTTCCACCTCCGAAAACCATACGCCAGCTAAGGAGATTCCTGGGCATGGTTAATTTTTACCGGCGCTTTCTACCAAATGCAGCTAGGATTCAGCTGCCGCTTAATGCTTTGATTTCCGGTTTGGTCAAGCGTCTCAACCAATCGATCTCACCGGGGAAGCATTAGCTTCCTTCAATTAGTGCAAGAACAGCCTTCCCAAGCTCCACTACTCGCACACCCTGACAGCAACGCCAAACTTTCTAGTAACAGATGCATCAGATTTGGCTATGGGTGCAGTTTTGCAGCAGTTTAAGGATGGCTTTTGGCAACCTCGTGCTTTCTTTTCGCGCAAGCTTAGTCCTTCCCGAATGAAGTATTCACCATACGATCGTCAGCTTTCGGCGATATATGAAAGCATAAAATACTTTCGGCACATGCTAGAGGCCAGGCACTTTGTAGCATATACTGACCATAAGCCGCTCAGTTACGCTTTTCATGATAGAAAAGTCAACTGTTCGCCTCGTCAGTACCGCTACCTCGATTACATCTCGCAGTTCACGACCGACATCCGCCACATTTCGGGCAAGGATAATGTCGTGGCTGACACCTTGTCCCGAATCGAGGAACTGCAGATGCCAATCGATCTAGATCTACTTGCCAAATCCCAAGCCTCTGATGCCGAGCTAACTGATATCTTGAACAGTGAATAATAATAATAATAATAATAAATGTTTTTATTGACATATAGACTTAACAAATGTAAGCAAGAACAGTGAGTTATACATCTAAACAATGTTCAAGATAAGATAAACAATATTTTCTGTTGGACCCCAAACTAGGATAATCCTGTATCTTGGGGTCCGGGAGCGCAAGTTTTCTAAAGAATTGTACACAGTCTAACGAAAAAGAATAACAAATTTTCCTAGTGTAAATATAATAGTAGTGTAATTTTACTTGAATGTGTGTGTGTGTGTGTGTGTGTGTGTGTGTGTATGTTTGTTTGTTTGTTGTGTGTGTTTGTGTGTGCTTCTAGGGCGTTTGACTAGATCTTCAGTTTCATATGTTAACGTCATTAGCCAGTTTCTAATATGGTGACAGACCTGTGAGGTGTTGAGTTCTCTGATGTTATGGTATCGAGATATTTTGTTATAATGGATGTGAAAACGTGGTAGGTGACTAGCAAAAGACGTTTTAATGTTAGGGACGGGGATTTTGTATACCCTTTTTTAAAAGATGTTGGTAGTTAGGCAGGTTTGGAGGGTTTTATGACATCTCCTTATTACTTTTAGGATGAACAATTAGAACAGATAGTACACGACAAATTATAGACCTCTCTGGTGGGGAATCGCACTGGTTTTTAAGCATGACCTTAAGCAAAGCTCGTTGGTTTCTATTTTTAACATGAGTTTTTGCAGCACCTCCCATGCCGTAATACAGTATTGCACAATGGACTGGCACATTGCATAGTATAACATTTTGAGAATATTTATTTCAGCACTGTTACGTATTAGTTTGAAAACATAAATTAGTTTTCGAACTCGAGCAGCCAAATTGGTAATATGGGGACTGAACGATAGATTATGGTCAACCACTACCCCCAAATATTTTATTACGTCCGCTGCACCTATCGTTTGGCAATTGCACGTTGGGAATGTATAAGATAGGACACCACAAGGAGAATTTGGTGTTGTGCATCTATGAACCTTTAAATTGACGAAAGAAGAAGGTCTAGAAGCCCGAGTCTTATGAAACGCTACGTATTTAGACTTAGCGGTATTCAAGGTGAGGAGGTTTTTGTCCAGCCATTGAGCTATACGAGCAAGACCATGTTCAGCCAAATCCGAACTGTCTTTGAGAAAGAATATTGTGTTTCTCAATGTAATTAACAAGACGTTTGTTAACCACTTTTTCTAGTATTTTTGAGAAAGTGCACAAAAGAGATATTGGTCTAAAGTTATCCGGGTTGTCTTTTGGACCAGTTTTGTGAATTGGACTGACAATAGCTAATTTCCATTTTTCAGGAAAGGTCCCACTTGCTAAACTTAAATTAATAATGTGCGTCAACGGTTCTAGAATAACATTTTTAATAGTTTTTATTAATAAAGGGGTACTACTATCAAAACCGGGAGCACTATCGTTCTTAAGTGACTCAATCACTGTGGAGACTTCGGTTGTATCCGTTGGAAAGAGATACATTGAACCCTGATGACAAAGTTGATTATTAAATTCAGAGGCCAACGTTTCCTCTGTAATATGTAAACTATTTAGAATTTTATTAGCTAATTTTACCTATTGTGGCGAAGTGTTGGTTACATGCGTTCAATGAGTCTCGCGGGTCTCCCATAATTTTGTGAGTTCACTGGCATCGGTATTACCTTTGCGTATCTCACAAATGTTTTTATACATTGCCAGAGTTTTTTTGGGTTCTTATTATGTTTATGTAGTTCTGCATTTTCATAGTTCGCTTTGACTCTATGTAATAAATCATTGCAAAAATTACGGTACCGTTTGTACGTTAGTTCTAACACGAGATCATTGAGATTCTTGTTTACTTGACTATGTAGCTTATCGCGATGACGCATGCACCTCATTAGGCCAAGAGTAATCCAAGGCCTGAGATTGAGCGACTAATCCTTACCCGACGAGTGTGTACGCGTACCGACGTTTCAATCAAGTTATTAATGTTAAGCACCGCTTCATTAACGTCGCTTGCACCAGTAATTAATGACCAGTCTTTGTTTTTCAAATCCGTAAGAACCCCAGCAAAATCAGTTATAGATCTTACTCTGCTAATCTGAATCGGTTTTCTGTTGTGCAACCCTAAACCTATCATTGTTAATTTGTGATCAGTTAATGCAGAATCACAGACTATACCAATTGCTGGTTTTGTAGAATTAGTAAAGATGTGATCCAAACAAGCGTTGTTTCTCGTGGGTATGGTTATAGCTAGCATAAATCCATGGCTAGCCATTAGACACAGATAATCAGATAGGTGAGAGTTTAATTCGTCAGATAGCAGATTTATATTAATGTCACCGGCAATAATAATAGGAACTTTAGTGTTTGAATGAATCGTAGAATCAAGTGAATTTATGAAACGGTCCGGATTATTGAAAGAAGGAGATCGATAAATCCCAAGAAGTGTAAGTGTATTTTCTATTGTTATTTGCAGATAATTTGCGTCATCTAATTTAAGTTCCGATACTAAAACATTACATGCATCTTTTATGTACATAACGACACCGCCATTTTTATTTATAAATTTATTAGTACGATACGATTTGTAGTCTGGAATTTGTGGTATGATTGTTCCTTCATTCAAAAAACACTCAGATAAAATAATAGCGTCAAATTGTACGTTAAGTCTCGAGAGAACCACTAGGAAGTCAGTAAAATTGTGATGTATACTTCTTATGTTACAGCCTAGTAATGTGAAGTCAGAGTAAGACTGTAATGTGTTTGCACAGAGTTCCAGATCAGGAATTGAGTGACATGTTATAGAGAATGTTTTACTAATATCTCTTCTACGTCTATGGTGGCCGCTTAGCCATAAATTGTAAAAAGGGGAAATATAAATATTATTATTTCCATGTTTAAGGTCACTCATGATAAAAGATGTGAGTAAACAGTTATATCTGTCAACAATGTGGAATGCCTGAGAAAGAAGAGCTTGTTTTTCGTGTGACAATTTTTGTGTTTGTTTGTTCTGTTTAGTTTTTTTGTAACAAAGTGTTAGAGGTGTAATATAGAAGATAGTTACATACTTAATTTGATGTAGTAATTTATGAACGTTATGGTGTAATATGAGTGTATGTATTGTGTTTTTGTATTTATGTATGTTAAAAGGTAGGCTAATTAATATACAATTACGTGATAAATACCATAGAAAGTAAATTTTGTATAATTTATAAAATTGGAATGTAGATCTAATATTAAGTAAGCTATTATTGTGAATTAAAAATACACAAAAAAAAATGAGAAATAAAAAATAACATTAAGAAAGCTAATGCAGCATTTGTTGATTGGTGCTACCGACTGGTGCTGCGGCAGCCAACTCCTCAGGACCGAGATGACGCTCCAAGTCAGAGGCGTTCCGTATCGTAATAGCAGGACTTCCTTCCCGCCTACGTATGTGGATGTAACCTTGCTTAACCCAACAATACTTGTAACCGGCCTCTTTAACTCGTATTTTTGTCTCTCGAAATAACCACCGGTTATGTTTCGTTAGATGTTCATTGAAATATAGTTTTCTGGTGGGGCCCTGTACTTCGATGTCAGAAGTGGTGAGGTTACGCCTGGTCCTAGAGGCTCTAAGGAATTCGTCTCGTTTGTTTTTTCGTAGGAAACGTATAATTAGTGGGCGTGGGGGCTTATTTTCTGACGTTAGAAGTTTCTGCTGTCTTAATCCTGCTCGGGTAATGCAATCGATATCCTCTGCTACCAAACTCACCCCGATTTTACTGGCGGTAACTAGTATTACATGCTCAAGACTTTCATTTTGATTTTCGTTGAGTCCTATAATCTCTAACTCATTTCGTATGGCGGATTGAGCCTGAGAGTTGATCTGTTCCTGGAGGGAGGATATAGTCGCAGTAAGCTCGGCCACTTTTAATCCATAAGTTTTAACCTCTTGAATAGTTTTTTCAGCATTAACCATGCGAGTTTCAAGTGATTCAAGTTTTGTAGTACACTTGAGAAGGCAGGCTGATAGATTTTCCATAATTCCCTTAATGCTGTTAGATTCCTATCGCAATAATCTTATTTCCGAGGTAAGCGAAACAAGGTTATTATTAATGGAAGTTACTCAACGTTTGGTGATAAGGTGGCCTTCCGCTTTGTTGGGCGAGCTGTTACTTTATTACAAAAATCCGTTGGGGATGCACAAATTGGAGTGTTTGAATTGCCAAGTTTTGGCTCCTTACATTAACAGTTAGGGCAAAGCCAGCTCGCTAAATATTCGTCAGAATAAGAGTTGTACTCCTGTGTCGATACATTAACGCACAATATATGATAACCTGTTTCGCATCTGTAACATTTAATAAACAAAGATGTGGTATCCATATTAGCTAAACAAGCGCCGCAGTTTACACTCGCCATTATAATACTTATAATAAAAAAGCGCAAGCGTAAGGTAAGCAATATCAACAAAGTCGCACAAGAAAATATTTAATTCACTTCGGCGAAAGTGGGTGACCGCGCTGGGCCTATTTAAAAAATATTACGGTTCTGTTTAAGCTAGCGAACTCTTAGCCATACAACTATGTCAATGGTCAATGCATCCGATGTTTTATGCGAGAACGCCCGCTATTGGTTGTGGGCCGAAGCAATACTCCGTCGTCGTAGGTAGGAGTGATGTTTACAAGACGTGCTGAGATGATTCATAAAGCAGTAGCAATTAACACTTACTTTGTCAGTTGTAAGAAATTAGTTGATTTAATTTGCTGATTTTTACGAGAACGATATGAGTTATAGAAGACACTTATATCACATTCTATTGAAAACACTTGTATTGATAATTTGGTGTATATTTATCACTTTATAATTCACTTTGAGTAAAACGAATTAAATACAACTTTGGGACTGTGTACGCAACCTGCGCGGTCGACGTTGCTGAGCGCTCTCATCGTATCGAACAGTTTAAGCTTCCGAACAGTAGCTCGGAACTATATTGTGACGTGAGCACACCGTCACCTAGACCATCGATACTGCCTCACCATCGTGGACCGTTTCACACGCTGGCCCGAAGTCTCACCAATGGTCGATATGACAGCTGAGACCGTTGGAAAGGCTCTGATATCGTGGATATCCAGATTTGGATGTCCAACAGATATCGTAACTGCTCGCGGCCGACAGTTTGATTCCACCTTTTTCATTATCTAGGAAAAATGATTGGATTCAAATATCGAAAAACTACCGCGTATCACCCAGCGTGTAACGGTATGGTGGAACGGTTTCACCGGCAGCTAAAGGCAGCAATAATGTACCACGCCGATAGCAACTGGGTAGACAAATTGCCTTTAATACTGTTGGGTATTAGGTCCTCTTATAAGGAAGAGCTTCAAGCTTCGTCGGCAGAGTTGGTATACGGAGAGACCTTACGTCTCCCAGGGCAATTTTTCCAACCGGTTGCTCCGGATAACACCGATGTATCAGATTTTACCACTCGCCTTCGACAGCTCACCCAGAAGCTATCATGCCTTGAGAGGTTCGTTGCAACCTCCATATTCTGGCCCTTACGAAGTGCTCGAACACGGGGATAAAACATTTAAAATATGGGTAAAAGGGAAAGCTGTAACAGTATCGATAGACCGTCTTAAACCAGCCTAAATACTGACAGACCCCTCACCTAATTCCATCCCTACTTTTTATCCTCAACCCTCCCCTAAAGGGACAACTATCCCTATTATTTACCTACAAAATAGTCTAGTAGTAGTAGTAAGTCTTGCCTTTTAGGTAGGTAATCGTGCTCACCATTTTCTGCCGCATCTTTACTTAACATCAGGCGAGCTGTCGAGTGTACAGACCTACCGAGCCTGTAATCGAGGAGGACCTTTAGTTGCTCCTAGATTAGTAATACAGATAGTGATGTCAGGTGTTAAGGATACACTAGACTGAGGACAAAGAGACTGTAGCATGTTGTAGCTAGGGGAAGGTGTTACACTAAAATGTGTAACGATTCTAATGAACTCGCGCGTTATCTATTACAGTAGTATATTAGGTAGTATATAGCTATCTAATATATTGCCTAAAACGCTGCTGCCAGGCCGATTCATTAAGACGTTGTCAAAATTATTTAAGAATGCTCTTTCTAATTCTTCAATTCAATATAATTATTAAAAGTTTCTGGTGGGACTTTTAGCTCACCACCTTTAACTCAGATTCAAAAGATGAATCTTTATTATAGGCTTTGAAATGAGTATACAGTGTTGTTTCGTCAACATTAGGTTTCTCCTGTAACAATGCATTGAAGTTAGCGCAGTTATGTTTTTTGCTACACTTATATAATTAATACCCTGATAATTTAACAATTTTTCATTTGTTTTTTGACTTTGACACTCATCCACTGCACAATAATTACGTGGTTCCGGCATTTCAACGAGTAAGCGCGGGAAACATCCGCGGTGCGAGTGCTCAGGCAGGCGTGAGGCGGCCCAATGTCGGTTGTATCGTGGGCGATACGCAGAGCGGTAGGCATATAACGAGTGGTCTTGAGCGAGTGACGGAAGCCTGGTTTAAGCGTGCGTTTGTAAGTGTGACTGCGTGGTGGGTATTTGTCTGCGGGTTTTAACCTGTTTATAACATTTTGTTTTCCAGATCCGAATTTGATGGCTGCAAAGAAAAGTTTATCCGCCGGGATGAGGTGCCAACCGTAACATTATTGCCATACGTAATTACATTACGAACTGCTGCACAGAACGCTGCTATCAGAACAGGACAAGGTTACGCACGATGTGTATGTTCCACGGGCTGTAAAGACAACAAATGTTTATGCAAGAAAAAAGGGTTGCTGTGTTATTCAAAGTGCCATAATAGTTTGAGTTGCATGAATAAATTATTCAACATTGTAGAATGATAACCTTGTGAAGTTAAAAAAAAAATACGTATGTTGCTTACAATCCACAAATGAAATGTAATAAGTAAAACATAGTTACATTTATGATTTACAAGATTCTCATTATACAATAACGAATAATGTTTTATTTTCAATTAAAGTTAAAAATTATTTAAAACACGATTAACGTAATATTATTAATATACTTTGTTTTTATAACCTGTATATTTTCTGATTACCAATTTTAATGACAACTTTTTAAGTGTACTTTTTTGTATTGATTGTAATACCAAACTTTCGTAATAAACGATTTCCCATTTAATAAATATCTTTAATTACATTCTAACTAGTTAATAGTGTGACTGATGCTTTAGTAGTTTAAACTAGTTTTGAATAAGAGCGTCAGTTAAAACAACATTTAAACGCCAATTTGCAGTGAAAAGCACTATTAACCAATGGTTTTCAGTCAAAACCACTTTTGACCAACCTGTTCAGTCAAAATTACTTTTGCCTATTTTATTCAGTTAAAAGTACTTTTGACTAGTTAGGAGTTTTTACTGCAACATTTATAATGCTGTTAGCTGTTCCACTTTGAACAAAATGAAATAAAAGAAAATATAATTTCCTATGCTAGATTGTATGTATTATATTGGTATAGTATGTATTTTTATTTATATGTATATATATATTTGTATATATGTATGTATTAGGTCCTTACATATGAAATTAGCGTTTTGTCGTATTGACCAATTTGATCTGAAATATCTCCTCTTTGGTTAAGAGTTCCAAATTTTTATAAATTCATTTAGCTGGTACATTTGAGTTTTGAAAACAGTCATTCATTTGTTTTTTCCTCATTATTTTATTCTTTGGCGTCGTTTATTACCGCACAATGGAAAACATGACATATCGGTATATTTACGAGTAAGAGTTCTACCGTGGCACCAGTGCTGCAGAAACAGCTCGAAGGATTAATGATGTGTACGGAGCTGGTGTCGCAAAAGAAAGCACGGTACGTTTTTGGTTTCAACGTTTTCGTTCTGGAAATTTCGACCTTCAGAACCGACCCCGTGGACGGCCGGAGACCAAAGTGAAAAATGAAGAATTAAAGGCTATTGTGGAAGCGGATCCATCACAAAGCACTTCAGAGATAGCTGCAGGCTTCGGGGTGAGTGATAAAACTGTATTAATCCACTTGAAGCAAATCGGGAAAGTAAAAAACTTGAACGATGGGTACCTCATGAATTGAGTGAATCGAACTTGCCAACACGCGTCGACTGCTGTGTTACTTTGCTCAACCGACACAATAATGAAGGGATTTTAAATAGAATCATTACGTGTGATGAAAAGTGGATTATGTACGATAACCGGAAGCGCTCGTCGCAATGGCTGAACCCTGGAGACCCAGCCAAATCCTGCCCTAAACGAAAATTGAAAGCGCCGGTGTCGTTCACTACAGCTTTCTAAAATCTGGCCAAACGATTACGGCAGATATCTATTGTTAGCAACTGCAAACCATGAATGAACAACTAGCTGCTAAACAACCGAGATTGGTCAATCGCTCTAGGCCACTGCTGCTTCACGACAACGCAAGACCACACACTGCACAACAAACAACCAATAACTTAGATGAGCTACAATTGGAATGTCTGCGACATCCACCGTACTTCCTGGACCTTGCTCCAACAGATTACTATTTTTTCCGGAATTTGGACAACTTTTTACAAGGAAAAAAATTCAACTCCGATGCGGCAGTTCAAACCGCCTTCAAAGAGTTTATTGATTCTCACCTCCATGGTTTTTTTAGTAAAGGGATCAATGAACTACCTATGAGATTGCAAAAGTGCATAGATAACAACGGTGCATAATAATAAAAAAATTGCTCAATAAAAGTGTTGAGTTTTTCAAAATGACTTGGTGCAAACAAGAAAGCAATGTCCTCATTGGAAAAATCTATATTAGTTTAATTAATTTAAGTAATAGCGATCAAATAGACCGGAGTGCTATTATCTACTCAACCGTCCACGGTGACTACAGTCCCCAAAAAAATTATTGCCTCACCTGTCTATGGTGAGTACAGTCACCAAACGACATCGTTCCGTTTAAACATGTACAGCGCTGAAGACAGCTGTTAATAATACAGTAAAAAATTAGAGATGGTGCTATTTGAAATTTGTCATCTGTGAGAGTGAATTTTATCTGTGTAATAGTAACAAAATATAAAGAAAAAAAATGTGAAAATGACATTTCACCATTTTTGTTTGTGTATTGTTAAAGTGTGAGGAACTCGATCAAAAATGTGATAAGTTTACTGTTTTTATACGTTATGATATTGTATATCAAATTAATTGTGAAGATATTTTCTTTAGGAAATAAGTATCATTACGACAATTCAAAAACGTTTATATACCGGGTGTTTGTGAAACGCTCCCGAAAACGAAGACAGATGATAGTACTTAGGATAACTATGATGATGGGTCACAAAGAAATTCGATCCCGAATAATCATGAAAATACTTAAACATAAAACCAGCAGTGAAACTTAAAAAAGAAAATCAGCTGACAATAGGGTCAATATCCTCACGGGCGCCGAACTCTTATCTAGATCGGTACGAAACAGTGCATTAGGTATACTACTCACTCTACCCTTCCCTTTCACACACACGCTGCCTCGTGTCGCCTCGCGCTATGGAATTTACACATGCTTCAAGGACGTTACCTCGTGCGCATTTGTTTTGGCGGGATTGATTAATAATTTTAGTTTTTGAGACAGTTTCGTGTTGACTATCACGAGTGACAGTTCAATTGTTTTGTTTATTAAATTATTGTCGTTATTACTTGTTATTTATTACTTAATGATCTTGTTCTTGTTGTTATGTTTTGTGTTTTTGTTTTGTTTTAGTAATGCCTAACGCGTAGGTACGTTTATAATGCTCGTGAATACGGCAACATGTTAATGTGCCTTGGAGAATCTCATAAGGCCACGGAGGATCGGTAAGCTGTTACATACCTAATTTTTTTAAATAACTTAGTACTGAACTGATCTGAAAAGGTACATAACTGAATACATCAGAATAATAAACATACCTACACAATGGATAAAAAAGCATGACTCTAACCTTGTTAACATTTTATTTAAGTATTTTTTTCATTAGCGGGGAATCGAACCAGTTATTTGGTTTATTTAACCTGTGAATTCGAATTAAAGTGGCTACGTGGAGACAAGCACAGTGGCAAAATAGTAAGTTAAGTAGATAAGTTACGTATTTAGACAAGTGTTGTAAATTATTAGGTATTGTGGTACCATCGCTAGTTGCGGGCCGCGCGAATTCGGCGTTCGCGCGTACATTGACCCCTAGTCAGCTGATTGTAATTCAGTAATTACACTGCTAGTTTTATGTTTAAGTACTTTCATGATTTTTTTTAATGAAATTAACGTTTTATTTAACTATACTAACACGATGGAGCGTGAATAAAGCTAATAAAACGTTGTGAAAAGATGATTTTTTTTCATCAGGATCGATTTTATATTTCACCCATTATCAAAGATATAGTTAGTACTGTCGTCTGTCTTCGTTTTCGGGAGCGTTTCAAAAATACCCTGTATAATATATAATTTAGCTCGAAATTTTAATCACTATACGCGATCATCGTTTATTGAGTCCAAGGGAGAGGCGTTGGCCGTTAGTTTGGACGTAGCGAAGGCCTTCGATCGGGTTTGGCACAAAACGCTTCTTTCGAAGCTCCCTTCCTATGGGCTTCCCGAGAAATTGTGCAATTGGATCACCAGTTTTCTTGCAGATCGGAGCATCAAGGTCGGACTCCAAAACGACAGAAGACATCATGAACTAGTTTATCAGCAACTGTTGAAGATTCTTGATTTGGAATGGCGAAGACTTCTGGCCACTTAGTGAAGTTATCCATCACAACCATGAAATACTTGTTACCACTTTCACTTTCCGGAAACGGCCCCGCAACGTCAATGGCTATCCTCTCCCATGGTGCACCAACATTGTACAATTTCAATGCACCTCTACTACGAGTTTGAGGTCCCTTTACAGCCGCACAACTTGTACATTTGCGACACCAGTCCTCGACATTGTCACGACAGTGGACCCAGTAAAACCGTTCTCGGATCTTCAGTAGAGTTCGTTTAACTCCCAGGTGGCCTCCTGAACAACCATTATTGTACAGCTGTAGAACATCTGGTACTTTAGCTTTAGGGACAACCATTTGCAAATGACAACTGTCTCCCCGACCATTTTCCCATTTACGGCACAGGACTCTATCCTGAATCAGCAAGCTGTCCCATTAGGCCCAATAGCTTTTCGTGGTCAAACTCATCGCTGAAACGTCGCTCCACTTGGGCTTAGGAGCACTGGCCTTCATCCATTCTAGAATCGGCTTGATGTCCGAATCTTCCTGCTGTGCATGTCGTAGGCTGTCTTTCAACTCATTGTTGAACTGGTCTCTCATAAGCATCCTCACAGATACCACTTCCTTACCCTCTTGTCTAGTACAATGCTTGCAATCTTCAGGACAAGGTCTTCTTGACAATGCATCTGCGTTGCCATGAGATTTCCCGCTGCGATGTTTGATCACAAAGTCGCATTC
Source organism: Parnassius orleans (assembly GCA_029286625.1). Lineage (NCBI taxonomy): Eukaryota > Metazoa > Arthropoda > Insecta > Lepidoptera > Papilionidae > Parnassius > Parnassius orleans. The sequence continues at coordinate 60,996 of JAGSMP010000774.1, forward strand.
CTGTAGTAGTTCAATCCATCTCGCAACTTGTCCTTCTGGATTTTTGAACTGCAATAGCCATTTCAGTGCAGCATGGTCAGTTCGTAAGTGAAATTTCCGCCCCAGAAGATATTTGCTAAAATGCTGCAACGACTTTACCACAGCAAGCAATTCTCGCCTTGTGACACAATAATTCCTTTCCGGCTTTGACAACGACTTGCTGAAGTACGCTATCACAACCTCTTGATCACCATTCCGTTGAGACAACACACCGCCAAGTCCTATATCACTTACGTCTGTGTCAACTATAAATTCCTTGCCCGCATCAGGGTACGCCAAAATAGGTGTTTCGCACAGACGGTCCTTGAGCTCTTGGAATGCGATATCGCAACTTTCATCCCAGAAGAAATGTCGCTTCTCCTCGGTTAACTTGCTGAGGTTTGGCTATATCTGCAAAGTTCTTCACAAATCGCCGATAATAGGAGCACAATCCCAAAATTGCTCTAACCTGCGTCTTGTCTTTTGGGACCGGCCAATCCTTGACAGCGGCAATTTTCTCCAGATCCGTGCGGATACCTTCTTCCGACACTACATACCCCAAAAAGCTAACTTGCCGTTTGAATAGTGAACATTTCTTCGGACTCAACTTGAGGTTGGCACTCTGAATCTTCATGAGCACGCGTTCCAGGCTTTGAAGGTGTTCCTCAAACGTACGGCCTACGATGATGATGTCATCCAAGTAGACCAGACAGGCATCGCCAATTAACCCGGTAAGTACAAGCTCCATCAAACTTTCAAACGTTGCTGGAGCATTGCACAATCCAAACGGCATAACTTTAAATTGCCACATACCCTTTCCTGTCGAGTTTTCTCCGTGTCCTTAGGGTCAATTTCAACCTGCCAGTAGCCACTTTTCAGGTCCAGTGTGCTAAACCACTTTACGCTTGTAAGCATGTCCAGCGTGTCATTAATTCTTGGCAAGGGATAGCTGTCCTTCTTTGTAACGTCGTTCAGACGGCGGTAGTCAACACAAAACTGCATGCTGCCATCCTTCTTCTTTACCAGCACCACAGGTGAACACCATGGACTAGATGAAGGTTCAATAACACCATCCTTCACCATTCCCTCAATCATGGTTTCCACTTCCTTTTCACGTGCTACCGGCAATCTTCTTGGGCGCTGACGGATAGGCAATTCTTCTCCTGTGTTTATTTTGTGTTGAACTAAGCCAGTCTTTCCTATGTCAGCATCGTTTGAGGAGAAAACATCGGCGTACTTGAGTAACAACTTCTTCGCCTTGACCACTTCATTCGGGGAGAACGCTGCGACAGTCTTCTAAAAGTGGTCACCCTCGTTTGTGCATCCTTGCTGGGGGTCCCAGTCGATGGATATTGGCACCTACGCAACCAATCCACTTCCTCACAAGTACCAACCAGTGTGCCTTTTTCCATAATCTGTTCCTGATCACAAAGGTTCAGCACACGTACTTCTGAGATGTCGGTGGTTCTGACCAAGGTTCGAGCCACTTTCCACGGAAGGTCATTGTCCACCCTTTCCACGAGTACACAACGATGAGCTTGCCCAGGATTCCGAGGAATACTAACCGGCACAATCGTTTCCGATCTCGGCGGCAGAACAACCTTTTTAAAGCTGTACACATTCCCCGCCCCTTCCACGAAAAGTTCCTCATGTCCACATTTCAAAACACCTTGCTTAACATCGATCTCACAACAATTCTTCCTCATGAAGTCTAGGCCCAGGTTGCAGTCGTCCATTATATCAGCCACGATGACATTATGCAGGTAGATCATGTTGCCTAGCTTCAACTCCATCTCCTTCTCTCCACGGACGGGTATGCGCTGACCGGAGGCTGTTACCAAATTAATGCACTCTCGGTTGTATGCGGAGTCCCCAAGGAACTGACTTATAAGTTGGGAACTGACAAGCGTGCGAGAGGCTCCAATGTCTATGGTCAGTTTACACGGCGTTCCGTTGACCTCGCCTTTGATGATTAGGCTGTTCCATCATGGGTTTGTGAGATCGAAATCCTTGGGGCTCTTTAACATCAGCCAGCACCCGCCCCGCAGTCCTGGCTTTACTCGTTTCCTGCTGCTGCTGGGCGGTGCTGTAAGCCGCACTACCCTCTCGAGATCGATCACCTCCTTTCTACAGTTCGCTTGGGCAGCTGGATCGAAGATGGCCCTTTCCCCACAGCCGTAGCACCTAGGGCTGTATCTTTTATTGCAGTCGCGAACTGCAGCTGCTGCAACCTCCCTGACGCGATGGGATCGATGATCCTGCCGTACGGCTTCCACCTCCAGTGCATGGGCTAACGCGTCCTTAAGCGTCTCGTGGTGCCCGAGCCTCACAGCAGCTCTGACTTCAAGGTCGCGGATGCCGTCGATGAATGTCTGCACCAGGTTCTCTACAATGAGCGTAGGTACAGACTGGTATGCTTTTCGAACCAGCTTTTCCACCTCAAGTGCCCACTGCTGCAGGTTTTCGTTGCTGCGTTGCACGCGATCTTTGAGCTGCGCACGAAAGACGTGTTCCAGGTGAGCGTCGCCATATCTCGCCTCCAATGCCTCAAGGAGCTGCTCGTAAGTCACTTCCTTACCGAGAGCTTCCAGAACAGTTAAGGCCTGGTCGCGCAGGCCTAGGGTGAGAGCAGTCATGACCTGACTTTTATTCCAGCCGTTCGCCTTCATGACAGCCTCGAACTGGATTTTGTACGCCAACCAGGAAGAAGTCCCGTCGAACGGCGGCACTTCGAATCCACGTAGCGAAGGTGTTGTAGCTACCATGGGAGCTGTAACTCCATCCCCAAGTTTGAGGTCGTCCAGCGTTTTCTTCACGTCAGCAATCACGTTGTCAACCCGATTGTTCACTTGGTCGATTTAGGTTTCAGCTTCCGACAGGCGGTGGTCATGTTGAGCAACCCTATCCTTCACTTCCCTTATCTCTTTCCCGAAGGTAGCGTGAAGGTCCTTCATGAGGAGCATCTGCTTTTCCTTATCACGTTTGAGCTGCTCTTTCACACAACGGGCCTGTTCCTCCTGTCCGCGCTGCAGCTGCTTTTCCAACCGACGCGCCTGTTCCTCCTGTTGGCGGGCCTGTTCCTCCTGTTGGCGGGCCTGTTCCTCCTGTCCACGCTGCAGCTGCTCTTCCAACCGACGGGCCTGTTCCTTCTGTCGGCGGGCCTATTCCTCCTGTCGGCGGGCCTATTCCACCTGTCGGCGAGCCTGCTCCTGCAGCATCACTATCAGAGCACTTAAGTCAGGTGCTACAGATGCAGGAGCTGCTGACGGGCCGGCCTCCGTGGTCGGCAGCTGGCTCTCCGACGTTTGCGGCGTTGCATTACCAAATCGTCTCTGGTCCGTCTCTTGCTGGCGTTGACTTCGGGTACGGATACCCTCCGTGTCGTCCTTTGGTAAAATCGGCATGATCTGATCCCACTTCTGACACCAATTGTTACGAGCTTGGGGTTCGAGACAATTAAAAACTGCCGAGTGAATTACCAAAATTGACACTTTAATTACACAACACTAATTACAACTTTAAACCACACTAATAACAAAACACAATTTTACTACAGATCGCTTAAGTTCGCAGTTGTATCGCTTCGAAGTCTTCGCTGGTATCGCCAATTCAATACTGACCCGCAGGTCTATTCACAATCGTCTCGGAAAGGGAAATCGACTCGGATTCGATAACTTCTCGCACGGAAACCAATAAACGCTATTCACATTTGACGTTCGGATAAATATGACATTTGTTTTCGGCAATTGTGACAGTTTGCATCGGAAACTTCACGAGAGCTCTGAGGCTGGCGAAAACTTGAATATTGATGATTAGAAGAAATAAATAAGCCCTTTTAATTATAAGGTAGGTAACAAAAATTTATTACAATTATCTATAGGACGTATTTTCATATAATTACTTCAATATTTGCACTTAATCGTAAAGCTGAATTTTTTGTGAATATTTGGAAGAATGATTTGTTTTTATAAGTTTTCTATCACTAATTTTACAGATATAAGAAATGTCAGGCATTGTGGCATTAATTATCCATAGGCAGATCCGCAATCAAGAAAAAGAGAAATTACGGATGCAAACTATGATACGAAACAAACGGTTTCGCGATTTGTCAAATCCGTACGAGGACCCAAATTTTCAAACTACTTACCGACTCACCCCGGACTTGGCCTTGGCTCTATTGAGAGATTTGAAGCCTGTTTGGCAACAACACCACTATTCAAGCTCACTCCCTGTAGAACTGAAGGTAAATAGGTACCTAGTTAGTGAACTCATTACCATATCTATGTTGTTACCTACTTTGTTATTTTAATTTTCTTTTTGTACTTGGTTCCTTTGCGCGTTACATTTTTTCGCACATGGCTCCTATCAAAAAAGCCTTATAAAGGATGTGGACTTTAAAGTTAGCCAGCCTACTTCCAGCAGAGCCATTAGTGAGGCAGTGGGGGCTCTAAATCAACCTCAAATTATCAAAAAATGGATTAATTTCCCAAATCGTCCTCAAATGGAGGCAACTGTTTTAAGGTAAATCTCAAGATTTAAATTACATAGGTATCTATATCATACTTATTCATATGAATCTGTAGGTAGGTATTATTAACAGTATAATATGAGTCAATCAGCAAGTAAACATTTCAAAAATTAAGGCGATCTTGTCCCAAGTAAATTTAAATTAAGTACCATCTACCATCTTGAAGTAAACCATGTGGTTTTCATACATTAGAGACTAACCAGGAAACCGCAGCAGCAGTATGTGCCGTCTTCCTAAAATCTCCAAAACAAACCTTCCCGTTTTCGAGAGAAATCTTTCCGAGGCATTGTGAATAACCCGGCAGCTAAGTGTGAGGTATAAGGCTAGACCCCTTATGAGAAGGCTCGTGCCCAAGCAGTGGGACATAAATATGTTTATAAAGAGTTTGTCAGAAAACTTCATGAATGATAAATACTTTTATATTACATAAATGATTTATTATTATAACATGTCAACATTTCAATAAAAAATTACAAAACATTAAAATTTTAAAAACTATAACTATGAACATGTAACTATGAACTTATTCTACTATGTATACATATTAAATAATTTTTCAGTCTTTATAATAAGCAGTCAACAAACGATATGTAGACTTAAAAAAATGAACATTAATTAGATAGCAAAACACCTACAAATAAAAAATAACAATTATCTTCTAAGTAGGTACCTAATTACCTAGACACAGATAGTTTTATCCTTCAAATGTCTAAATGGCTAGTATCACAATCAAAGTCTAATTTTAATTTGCAGAAATTACCAAAAATTCGGAATTCCTGGAGTATTAGGCTATATTGATGGCACTCATATAAAACTTAAGAAGCCAACACAACATGAAGAACTTTATGTAAATAGAAAAGGTGAACACACCCTTAATGCACAAATGGTAAGTACATTAGATTTCACCCATGGCTACACTCTCTGTTATGTTGATCCCTCGGGACCGTGTTATTTATATTTAAGTACAAATACCTTACAAAATTTAAGGCCAATCGGTTATGATCAAAATTCTTTACTAATTTAATTCGCTTTTTCCAGGTTTGTGACAGTTCCATAAAAATATTAAATGTGTGTGCACGATATCCAGGTGCAACACATGATTCCTTTATATGGAGGTTTAGTGCACTACGAAAGGTGATGATGAACCTTAATGGTGAAGGCAGTACTTGCTGGCTTCTAGGTATAGAATATTTTTGACAAATCTGAAACAAATAATCGCAATTTAAAACAGTATTGTTATATTCTAGTTGTTTATTTGAATTACAGGTGATTCTGAATATCCCTTGGAGCCATGGCTCCTTACACCGATTCTTAATGCTGAAGAAAGCACACCTCAAAGTCGGTATACCAACACCCATATAAAATCAAGGAACTGCATTGAGAGGTGTCCGAAACACCTCTCAATGCAGTTCCTTGATTGTACTTAAATCGAGGTTTTGATGTCTGCTGAGGAAGATGGAGTACGAACCAACAAAAGTATGCTGCAATGTAAATGCATGTGCAGTTTTACACAATGTGTGCATAACAGCAGGACTCACTCTTCCCGAAATTGTTGATGAAGATGCTATAGCGCCAGACAAGAGTACGCACAGCAGTGCGACAACAACTAATACAAAGATTATTTTATCAATAAATAGCTTTATTATTTGTTAAATGTAATATCTATATCTTTTATTCTTTTAATAGTTTTAATTAAACATAATTCATACCGATTAAAATTATTTAATGGTAATGACCTACCTTCGATTAAACTTTATTACTATTAATGGCCATGGAGTTGAGGGCTGCAGCTAAATTATTTATGGCTGCAGCCAGATTATTCATAGATAGTGAGAGTTGGTCCATGGCCGCAGCTTGAGTTTCCAAGCACTCTTCAATTTTATCTTCTAAAACAACATACGACATACATATTAAAAGATGAAATAATAAGTAAACAATAAAAAGTAAACAATATAATTACGTTTTTTTGTTGTTCTTGTATTTTCCGGAATGTGTTCAGTGGCTTCATCACCAACTTCTGTAACACATTCGGGAACTGTAAAGACAAAACGAAATGCATTGAAATCAAACTGTATATATCCTTCCTACTTCTCTCACTTATAAATGGATTAAGGATCTCTTATAAGTCTGTACATTTTCAAGAATATGCAGATGCCCATTTCCTTAGAATGAGTTTATTCTATTATGGACCCATACTGCAGGATATTTAATAGTAAATTTCAAATAGTTATGAACATACATTTAGCAACTTTATTTATATTTTTTGTAATAAATGTTTGTTGTACCAAACAAATACAACTTACACTACAAAGCTCCATTTCTTTTATGGAATCGAAAGGAGACATGGAGAGTATTGAATGCTAAAAGTTAAATATGAATGTGTAGTACCTCTAAAGTATCGGCAACGGCAATGCCTTCTGCTACTTCGTAGCCAATAAATGCCATCAGAGATTCCTCCATGACAGATAGTGGTGCAGGTCCAGGGCCTCCGCCAGTCTGCTGCTGTGCATGGTGGATTTTGGCGGCTTTAGCCTTCACGTCGCTGCGCCAGTCCTGCCAACACTATCAGATATTTGCATTAATAAGGGCTAGAATGCACATTTGTAGGTATACATAACATAATTGGCCTTAAACGATCCACTAGACTAGCACTACAAAATGTATGAATTTGTAGTACCTAATTTTAACATAACACAGACTTACCTTTATCCATTTGTCTGCACTTTTAGTTGCTCCTGTGGCACAGCTGTTTAACAGACTGGCTAGTTCAGCCTGCAGTTTTATTTTTTTGCGGGCAGCATCTGCGCCTGCCACCCGATTTCTGGCAAAATCGGGATGCGCCACCATGAATTCCAACATTTTTTCACGCTGCTCGTAAGAGACACGTGTTCTTTTTTGCTGAAATATAAAATAATATACCAAAATTAGTTTCTATGAAGACAAGAGTAAATAGGTAAAACTTTAATCAGCCATCATCATCACAGGCAGACGCAGGGTTGAAATCAACAAACTTATTAGGTACTCGAATCAAAGAAATCAAGATGTAACAATGAAATAACTTGAATAGCTCTACTCACCAAGGGAATTTCCATTATTCATATAATTGTATCACAAAAACAATTTATATATAACAATTTATGACAACAATCAACTCTTGTTTCGCTCCGAAACGCAATGACAGTAAAATAGCATTTACGAAGTATGGTAGTAAAAAAGACTAATTTTCAATTATGAAAATATGGACCACATTAGTAAAGTATATTTAATATACTTTACTAATTTATAGTAATTTAACTTAATACTACTTTTATCGAAAATTTAGATTAATTTACTGCATGTGTATTAAAAATATAAAATATTTAAAGACATCAACGTTTTATATAGTTTAGTGTTATTTTCGACAATCCATCTTTTTAAACACTACAAATTGGTGTGAGGGACGGAGGTCACTTTCGGCGCATAGACAATCTATAATGCACTCCCACTGACATACGAAAAACTTTCCGTGTCTAATCCTAAACGAGAGGAGATGTGAATACGAAAGTGTGTGACATTCGGATCGAATACTTGACGTACGAAACCTTCCAGCTTCCGAGAGAAATCTTTCCGTGGCATTGTGAATAGCCCGGCCGGTCGTGGTCTATACCGGCCTTATATAGCGCCTCAGATACTTTCCAGAACCTTCTACTGTAGAAACATATAGAATGTTCGAGTACATATCGGTCCCGAAATTTCTAGAAGGATCTTGACTCTCCTAGTTCTGCTACTCGATACTAGAGGGCGCTAGTGGTAACTAGTGTTGCCATGTGCAAGACATTAATAGTGGCGCTCAACATTATTGATATTGGTGTCATTTTAAAGGGAATATCAGACTTACTATTATAACATAAAATAATTATCTAGTAAATATTATACTTTTATTGTAAAACTCGAAATAAAAAATAAATACGATTCTTTTGATATTCCATATTTAAGCTTTTTTCATCCTTTATTTTTAATTTGACCAATTTTCTTTTAACAAAATTAAATTTTTAATTCTTTGAGCTTTTTGGGAATATTTTTTATTTGAATGTAGGTATAGTAGTTTTTCAGTAGTTATCGTTTTTGTTGAGACAGTCTCGCGCGGTCGTAAAAAAAGTGACATTTTAATGCGCGGACAGGTGGGGCGAGAATCACTCGCGCGGCGTGGACAGTTCAGTAAAAAATTTGCAATTAGCAATAATCGCGCAGTAGCCGTGCGATCAATCGTTTTATTTAAAAAAAAAGTTTCGTATTACGTAAGCGATCACTTGCTAATCGCTCGCTAGGCACTTATCGCGACGACACTAGCGCCAATAGCCATTCCGTAGTTGGTAGAAGTGTGTAGGAAGTGTGTGGGTAGGAAGTATTTAATGTCAATATGTCAATGGAATGTCAAACAGATGGTTACCAAATTAATGTGTAAAAAGTTAAAAGAAAAATGGAAAGAAATTCTGTGGTCTGAGTTTTAAGAGGCCTGCTTTTGTCTTACACGGTGCTATTGTTATTTGATTTTAAACAGCTCGAGTATTTTGTGTTTTAAAACCAATAAGTACGTTATAGCAATGATGAAGTATTTAATTGCTACATCGCATTTATATTGATTTAAATGTAATTAATATCGTCTTTTTAGTATAAAATGGCAAATAGAGTGTCGAACGATCAGCTCGAAGAACTATTGGAGTTTCTTGGCAAACATCCCACTTTAGTCATAGGAGTTGGGATTAGAGCCAGATCCAAATAAACTGTTGACAAAGAGTGGAATGATCTTGCTACAAAGCTGAATACTCATGAATCTGGGTAATCGAAATCCGGTGAACGGTGGAAAGGTAATCTTTAACATGTGCAGTATTGCTTAGTCCAAACAATTTTGAATTGAATTGTAGAATTGCATGCCATTAACAATACCATAATTACATTATTAAAGTAAATACTTTTGCATTCATAGTACTAGGCTGATCTCAAACATAAAAGTAAGTCTAGACTTGGAAAACAGAGGCAAAATTCTTTGGCAACCGGTAGTGGTCCGAGTAGCTAAACTGATTTATCTGAGACTGACAAAAAAATCTTGTCTATCATTGGAAAGCAAGCTGTATTTGGTGACAGTGAGCCCAGTGTCCCTATATTTGAAAGTTATTTAATATTTAATTATGCCTATACACATTATTTTAAAATAACAAATATTTTACCATGGTGTCAATTACTCTTGAATATAGATTTTGCTTTTAATACAAAAAATATACAAAAGAGTTGACACTTATAATGGTATTTCATAGATATTTTTATTGATAATTATTTTTTCTTAAATAAAAAAAAGAAAAGTGTGATCATCAATCGCAATAGAAAAAGGGTAGCTTGGAAAATTTTGCCACAAAATCTTTTAGAGTTATTGTGTAGAGTTCAGAAGATAAAACATGTTTTTAGTTAACTTGTATGTAAAATATATAACAATAGTTAAATGTTGTGCTTAAATTGTTGCGTCTTTTTGATTAAAATGTAAAATGAATGAGTGTGTGTGAATTTACGGGATATCTAATAACCTGTAAAAATAATAAAATAAATATTTATGACATGTTGTTTTTTAGACCACTGAACCTGACTGTTAAATTTCCTGATACTGTAAAATTACCTTCAACAAGTGGGCAAACATGCAGGATTTGTAAGTTTTTTAACATTATATGAAACAAGAAACCTCCCATCATCATTATCAATTCATTACAGCCCTTCACAAGTCCACTGCTGAACATAGGCCTCCCCAAGGAATGCCACAAAGCACGGTCCTGAGCCACCTGCATCCATCGACTTCCTACATTTTTTAGCAGGTCGTCACTCCATCTAGTGGGGGGACGCCCTACACTTCGTCCGCCGGTACGAGGCCGCCACTCGAGAACCTTTTTTCCCCATCGGTTGTCGGTTCTTCGAGCTATATGGCCCAGTGCCACTTAAGCTTACTAATTGTTTGGGCTATGTCGGTAACTCTGGTTCTACTGCGGATATCCTCATTTCTAAGTTTATTACGCAGAGAAACCCCGAGCATAGCCCTCTCCATAGCTCGCTGAGCGACCTTGAGCTTCCTCATATGGCCAGCAGTGAAGGACCACGTTTCAGTTCCATAGGTCATCACTGGCAACACGCACTGGTTGTACAGTCTAGTTTTTAAGTTTTGAGGTATATCTGACGAGAAGATATGCCGCAATTTCCCGAACGCTGCCCAGCCGAGTTGAATTCGTCGATTGACCTCTCGGTCGAAGTTCGACTTACGTAGTCGGACTATTTGTAACTTCGAGCTTAGTGTCCCCAACAACTACCGGCATAGGTGTGACATGGACGTTACACATGACTTTTGTTTTGTCCATGTTCATCTTAAGACCTATCCGTTGAGTAGTGCTTAGGTCCTCCAGCGATTCTGCCATAAGGACTATATCGTCGGCAAATCGAAGGTGAGTGATGTACTCGCCATTGATGTTAATACCGTATCCTTTCCAGTCCAGTAGCTTGAAAACATCTTCCAATGCAGCGGTGAAGAGTTTTGGGGATATAAAGTCACCCTGTCTTACACCTCTCTGCAGTTGGATAGGTTTCGCACTCTGGTTCTGTACTCGGATAGCCATCGCAGCCCTACTGTACAAACACTTCAGCTCTTCGATATACCGACAGTCAACTTGGCACCGCTGAAGGGACTGCAGCACCACCCAAATTTCGACGGAATCAAAGGCTTTGTCATACCCGACATACGCCAGATATAGTGGTAAATTGTACTCCTCGTACTTCTGTACAATTTTCCGAAGGGTATGTATGTGGTCTATGGTGCTAAAGCCTTTTCGGAAACCGACTTGTTCGGGAGGCTGGAAGTCGTCGGAAGTGCGTGCGAGACGATTCGTAATGACTCTCGAAAACAGCACGTAGACGCGGCTCAGAAGTGAAATCGGTCTGTAGTTCTTCAAGAGAGCATTATCGCCTTTCTTGAAGAACAAGATCACCGCACTTCTGCTCCACGCCTCCGGTGTAGTGCCACCATGGAGGACGGAAATAAAGAGCTTCTGAAGGACTTCAAGTACCGGTTTTCCACCCGCATTAAGAAGCTCCGCTGTAATTCCATCCTCGCCTGGGGCCTTGCCGTTTTTAAGGTGCTGGAGAGCCAATCTAATCTCGCTCAGACTGACGTCTGGAATATCATCGGAACAGTGTCGGATAAGACTTGCTCTTGGATCGTTACTCACACTTGCAAGTGGCTCCAACGATTATGTGTACAGCTGCCCGTAGAACCTCTCAATCTCACTCAAAAACTCAGGTGTCCCGGAAACGACGCTGCCACACTCGGTCTTCGACAGCTGGCTCTGTCTGGCATACAGATCTCTAGCAAAGACTTTAGAGCCCTGGTTCCGCTCGATCGCTTCTTCAATACGAGCTGTATTGAAGTTGCGTAAGTCCCGCCGCATGCATTTGGAAATCTGTCTGTTCAGTTGCCTATACGCTGTCAAATCTGCTGAAGACTGCAGCTTCATTTCCCGTCTAATAGCCATGAGATTAAGAGTGTGATCGGAGAGTTTTTGTGTTCTTCTGCGGTGGGTCTTGCAGAACTTAGCTCCGACCGCATGGACAGTTTCCACGAGATTGTCATTCATATCGTCCACTGCATTGCAATCTTCTAGGCACTGAAAACGGTTTTGTAGCTCGAGCTGAAAGGTTTCGGGACTCTGGATTAGAGCACGAGGGGGACGGAGCGTTGACTTCATAAGACGAGACCTCTCCAAGTTAACGTATAGGTTCAGTGTGCCTCTAACCATTCGGTGATCGCTACCAGTTTTCATCCCCGCGATCACTGAGACATCACGGAACAGTTGTCGTCTGGTCGTCATACTGAAGTCAATCTCATTTTTTGTCGAACCGTCGGGGATCGACCAGGTCCACTTTCTGTGGGGCCGCTTCTTGAAGAAAGAGTTCCTCTTTCTGGCCCCTTGGGTTCCGTTGCCCTATTCCAAATTGCCCTACCTTCAGTTCACCTTTCTCTCTTGTGCCTAGTTTTGCGTTGAAGTCTCCCATTAACACCGTATAGTGGGTTTTGGAGGAATGCATGGCTCTAGATATATCCTCATACATTTCCTCCACCTCCTCATCTGGATGTGCCGAGGTTGGTGCGTAAGCCTGTATGACCTTCAGCGCTTACCGTTTTGGTGATGCTGAGTGAAACCTCCAATGCTATTTATTATTTTTATTTTATAGAAAGGTATTTACACAATATGTATTTATACAATAATATTTATTCGATTACTATTTTACCACTCTACTTCAAGGAGCAGTAATTGCCTGGAAATCTCATATATTACTTTAAACCTCTGACAAAGAATAATTCATTAAATAATCTTGTGTAATACAACCGCTGTTTTTTATTTACAGACACTTCAGAAATAGCTGTGTCTGATACCACACCAGCAAAAAACAATACACAGACACAGCATGTGGTTGTGTTACCACTGTTTCAAAATGTTCCTAAACTACCACAAACTGGTATTTATTTATTTAGGATAAACTTAAAGTACACTAAACTATTATAAATATATGAAAACAATTACAGTACCATTCATGTGCCTTAACAATTATAATTATTTTTTAAATTATTAATTACAGGGCTTATAAGACTAGTTACCTATAATTGTTTAGTATTAATGGTATAGGTAGTACAACCAGAGTGACCGACATATCCCAACGGATAGCTGAGTGCAGATGGAGGGTTTCGAAGAATAAGATGAGGGAGGCTCGAGTGGCAGCCTCGAGCGGCAGTGGTGAAGATTAACCCCACTGTTGGAGTGAGATCGGACATGCAGAGCGATGAGTGATCAGCAGGCATTCCTTGGGAGGTTTGTACCAGCAGGACTTCAGGAGAAGTAATGATGATGCTGATGTATGGTATATCATCATCATCATCATCATTACAGCCTTCACAAGTCCACTGCTGAACATAGGCCTCCCTGCAAGGAATCACAAAGCACGGTCCTGAGCCACCCGCATCCATCGACTTTCGTATGTCTTACCAGGTCGTCACTCCATCTAGTGGGGACGCCCACACTTCGTCCGCCGGTACGAGGCCGCCACTGAGAACCTTTTCCCATCGGTTGTCGGTTCTTCGAGCTATATGGCCGGCCCATTGCCACTTCAGCTTACTAATCTGTTGGTTATATGGTCACTCTGGTTCTACTGCGGATATCCTCATTTCTAAGTTTATCACGCAGTGAGACCCCGAGCATAGCCTCTCCATAGCTCGCTGAGCGACCTTGAGCTTCCTCATCCGGCCAGCAGTGAAGGACCACGTCTCAGTTCCGTAGGTCATCACTGGCAACACGCACTGGTTGTACAGCCTCGTTTTCAAGTTTTGAGGTATACCTGACGAGAAGATGCCGTAATTTCCCGAACGCTGCCCAGCCGAGTTGAATCCGTCGATTGACCTCGGTCGAAGTTGGACTTACCTAGTCGGACTATTTGTCCCAGGTAAACATATTCGTCAACAACTTCGAGCTTAGTGCTCCAACAACTACCGGCATAGGTGTGACATGGACATTAAACATGATCTTTGTTTTGTCCATGTTCATCTTAAGACCCATCCGTTGGGAGGCACTATTGAGGTCATTGAGCATAGTGCTTAGGTCCTCCAGCGATTCTGCCATAAGGACTATATCATCGGCAAATCGAAGGTGAGTGATGTACTGCCATTGATGTTAATGCCGTATCCTTTCCAGTCCAGAAGCTTGAAAACGTCTTCCAATGCAGCGGTGAAGAGTTTCGGGATATAACGTCACCCTGTCTTACACCTCTCTGCAGTTGGATAGGTTTTGTACTCTGGTTCTGTACTCGGATAGCCATCGTGGCCCTACTGTACAAGCACTTCAGCACTTCGATATACCGACAGTCAACTTGGCACCGCTGAAGGACTGCAGCACCGCCCAAATTTCGACGGAATCAAAGGCTTTCTCATAGTCCACATACGCCAGACATAGTGGCAAATTGTACTCCTCGGACTTCTGTACAATTTGCCGAAGGGTATGTATGGTCTATGGTGCTAAAGCCTTTTCGGAACCGGCTTGTTCGGGAGGCTGGAAGTCGTCGAGTCTGCGTGCGAGACGATTCGTAATGACTCTCGAAAACAGCACGCAGACGCGGCTCAGAAGGAAATCGGTCTGTAGTTCTTCAAGAGAGCGTTGTCGCCTTTCTTGAAGAACAAGACCACCGCACTTCTGCTCCACGCCTCCGGTGTAGTGCCACCACCAGGACGGAATTAAAGAGCCTGAAGGACTTCAAGTACCGGTTTTCCACCCGCTTTGAAGCTCCGCTGTAATTCCATCCTCGCCTGGGGCCTTGCCGTTTTAAGGTGCTGGAGAGCCATTCTAATCTCGCTCAGACTGACGTCCGGGATATCATCGGAATAGTGTCGGATAAGACTCGCTCTTGGATCGTTACTCACACTTGCGTGTGGCTCCAACGATGATGTGTACAGCTGCCCATAGAACCTCTCAATCTCACTCAAAATCTCAAGTGTCCCGGAAACGACGCTGCCACACTCGGTCTTCAGCTTCGACAGTTGGCTCTTTCTGGCAGACAGATCTCTAGCAAAGACTTTGCAGCCCTGGTTCCGCTGATCGCTTCTTCAATACGAGCTGTATTGAAGTTGCGTAAGTACCACCGCATGCATTTGGAGATCTGGCTGTTCAGTTGCCTGTACGCTGTCAAATCTGCTGAAGACTGCAGCTTCATTTCCCGTCTAACAGCCATGAGATTAAGAGTGCTTGGAGAGATTTTGTAATCTTTTGCGGCGGGTCTTGCAGAACTTAGCTCCGACCGCATGGACAGTTTCCACGAGTTTGCCATTAATATCGTCCACTTCATTACAATCTTCTAGGCACTGAAAACGGTTTTGTAGCTCGAGCTGAAAGGTTTCGGGACTTTGGATTAGAGCACGAGGGGGACGGAGCGTTGACTTCATTAGACGAGACCTCTCCAACTTAACGTTTAGGTTCAGTGTGCCTCTAACCATTCGGTGATCGCTACCAGTTTTCACCCTCGCGATCACTGAGACATCACTGAACAGTTGGCGTCTAGTCGTCATAATGAAGTCAATCTCATTTTTTGTCGAACCGTGGGAGCTCGACCACGTCCACTTCCTGTGGGCCGCTTCTGGAAGAAAGAGTTCATCATAAAGAGTCCCTCTTTCTCCATGAAGTCAGCCAGCTGCTGGCCCTTGGGTTCCATGCCCTAATCCGAATTTCCCTACTTTCAGCTCACCGTTCTCTTGTGCCTAGCTTTGCGTTGAAGTCTCCCATTAACACCGTATAGTGGGTTTTAGAGAATGCATGGCTCTAGAGATATCCTCATACATTTCCTCCACCTCCTCATCGGGGTGTGCCGAAGTTGGTGCGTAAACCTGTATGACCTTCAGCGAATACCGTTTGGTGATTCTGAGTATAAGGTACGCAACCCTCGTCGACACACTCCCAATTTTACAACGTTGTTAACGAGACTTGTGGACGATAAATCCGACACCTCCTTGGGACAGATGGTCGCCCTCCGGTGATAGAACAAGTTGCCGGATTCGAGGATTACCGTGTCCCCTCTTCGGACCTCGGATAATCCTATAATATTCCAGCGCAACTTGTCTATCTCTTCTTCCAGCTCCAGGATCTTCTCGTCAGTCCTCAGAGTGCGTGCGTTATAAGTTGCCAGGTCGAGTCGTCGTAGGTGGCAACCGAACCTCCACCGGAGATTCTTAGCACCCCCTGCCCCGCCGTTACCATGGTCGCCACCGTAGCCAGGAATAGCGGGGCCGCCGGGGACTGGGGGCCGTTTCTTCGTAACTTTCTTCATTGGGGGGATATTGCCGTAGTTGCCACGCTTGGCGAGCGGGTTGGCAACCGCAGTTTTTTTTTTTATTATTTGCTGTTATCAGAAAGATGCTGCTGCCCATCTTCTGCCTCAGTTTCCCTCTGTCGCCTCTTACGACACCCACGGGAAGATATGGGGTAGTGGGTATTCTAACCCGCCACTACACGGGAATAATATGGTATATGTTTAGTATTAATGGTATATAAATAAATATTTTTTGTTGAATTTAGACTAATGCTTCAGTGTCTAAAGTCGATCCAGAATGGGTCGTGGAAATAGAGGAGAAAATGTTAAGGCTGAAAATAAGCTTGCCGATGCTGCAATGGTGATGGCATAGGCGTCTCACATGCAAGCTGAAGAGGCACTAGAGAGACTACCAGATCTCTAACCCATTACCCCTGATACCAAAGTATGTCCCATACGATTCATTGCTGTTATTATACTATTGTGTCTGAAAATCGGACAGCAAGTGTTTAAAATAATTTCAAAATATAATATTTTTTATCAATAGAATAAAGATGAAAAATTATCAAACAGTTCATTTATACATCATATTAAGTATCGAAGTGTTCAAGAGTTATCACTAATGTGGTTCTACCATGTTAAATTATTTAATTTTTATTCTAACTATCCCAGAATAAATTTATTAATATATACAATATTATAAAACTATGAACTTATAATTAAAAAAAACTAAAACTAATAACTTAATTATCATACAGTCCTACTCCCCGTGGTATCGTGCCAAGAACGCTGGCTGCGTTTCCTCGCTGAATGGCTAAACTTAGCCTTTGAGCGAGAAAAAAACCAGCCCTCTTATCACCAGCAGCAACGACCAGTCGCGGATAGAGTTTCTTTAGGAACTTCACCGCACTTGGACCCCACGGACTGATAGTCTCTACAACAAATGGCACAAATATGTAGTCATCTCTCAGAGACTCATACTTGACTCATATTCTAATTATGTCTAAGTTTAGTTGTAGCTACCGGTGATTCAAGGACAGGTTCTTTTTTCGCTTAAAGGTATAGTTTAAAAAGGTAAAGGTAAAGCTTAATAAATATGTATGTATGTGGGTATACATATAATTGTATTTAACACGGCGAGAGAGCGGCCTAGAACAGTCTCGAAATAAACGAGGTTGCAATCGGATATTACAATGTATCTTATTCATTCCCGAAGATTACAGTGGCGACGAGGTTTGATTACGCGTACAAAAATGTCTGCCGGAAAAATGACGGAATTCATCACTAATGAAAAATCATTTACAACCACCTCCGTCAGTCCCAGCAGAGAGATACCGGTTCAGACAAAGACGTCAGGCCACCGACGAGAATGTCGCTAGCTACACAGTCGAGTTAAAAAGGTTGGCGCGTCATTGCAAATTTGAAACATCAGTCGACGATAACCTACGAGATCAGTTCGTGTGCGGTCTCAGAAGTGATGTAATACACCAGAGACTATTCGCGGAGGACGACTCAGTGTCTTAGACTAACGCGGTCAAGATTACAACGTCCATGGAAGCTGCGGACGAGACTCGGCAGCGGTGTGGCCAGTGGGGGATCACGATATGAAGGCAACGGGGGCAGGATTGCATGTGTTGTCATGCGGAGACAGCGCGGAGCCGCGACCGCAGGGGCCACGGAACACGTACGACCACGTGGCGCGGCAGGCGCGCTGCCTGAGGCACCGGCACCGAAGCGAGCGGTTCGAGGGTGTGCGGCAAAAGTGCAGGTGGATAAGACGGGCTAAGGCGATCATGCAAGGGGTGCGGAGCGACCGATCATGATTATGACACGTGTAAATTTCGTGATTACGTATACAGCAAGTGTAGATAATTGGAACATTTAAGACGGGTGTGCCCAGGAAACAGTGGAAGTGGGTTCCGTAAACGGCAGTATTGAATGAGCCGGGGCGGCAGGATAACCCAAACCTGGCGAGGCATCGGACGTCGGTGATGAGGGAGAGGAAGCGGAACGAGACATGGAGGAGGACTTACATCATCTTTGCTTAAATGATTATCGAGCGGTTAGTCTAGCAATTACTATTGATAACCAAGTAATTAATATGGAAGTAGACACGGATTCAGCAGTGTCGTGCATTAGTACTAATACATAGAACAATTTTAGTCATCTGAAAACTGAGAGCTCCGATCTTATTTTTTTTTTGTAATGGTGCAAAAATCAAGCTCCTGGGTGTAATTAAACCTATTGTAAGTTACAGAAATTTCAGTAAGGAAATAGAGTTATTTGTTATAGAACTGAATTAAATATAGAAATTCCAAGATTCAGCAATTGTAATAATTTAAATGCAAATCAAAGTGTACAATTAAATAAAGATATTGGTAATTTGATTAATAGGTATTAGGAGATATTCGACGGCGGGCTGGGTCGGTTCACGGGCGACGCTGCGGGTGCGGGAGGGCACGGCGCCGGTGTTCTACATCGCGCGCGGCCACCAGGGCTGCCAGATGTCCGATTTAAATCGTACTCCTATGATTTTTTGGCGTATTTACTATCGCTAGACCAATATCGTACGGAAAATGTACGACTTTTAAAAATAATTTAATATTGGGAAACATTTCATATACTTACTTGGCAACATTTCATAATGAAACGAACGTGCCCCATCGACAAGTATGCGTTATGTTCGGGGAATTTCTCAACAATCTTATGCGTGCCTAGATCTTTTACTTGAATAAAGACCTTTTTTATACAATCACGTAAAAACTGTATTCGTTTGCATTTTTACAAAACTAATTATTTTTCTCTTTCGGTAATAACTGCGACTTGTTAATAACCTGTTTTCCTTATCAGTTCAGTCTCGATCTGTATCCTATCCTGAGTTCTTTTTTGGGTTCATTTAATTAGTTCAAGCAAGAATGAGTGATGTAAGGAGAGCCTACCTACGCCATGTACATAAGAAAATAAATTAGCTCAAAGAGGAGAGCTTACTGCATAAGAGAAGGACAAACACAGGGCACAGAAGTATCTTCCTGATTGGGAAAAATTTGATTTGTTTAAGGACTGGTTGGGGCCTGGTAAAAATCAAATCAAAACCAAGTGTCAGAATATGGAGTTTTAAAAACACACGCTTCTAGGAAAAAGCATATAAAAGCCATATCTGTAATACCAAACAAATCAAAACAGAGTAATATTATGTCTGCATTTGTTACAAAAGGAGCAGTGCCGAAAAATAAAGTTATTTCAGTGACTGAAATCAAGCTGGCGGGTTTTCTAGCTGAGCAAATTATGCGTTCCAAACTGCAGATCATATGTCAGATTTATAAATGTTATATTCGAAGATTTCGGAGTGGAGCATAAAATTTCTATGAAAAGAACGAAAGCTACAGCTCTAATCACCGAAGTTATTGGTGAAAGTGAAAAATTGTCTCTGGTCGAAAAACTGAAAACTGAAAAATTCAGTGCTATGTCTGATGAGTCAACCGATGTCAGCACTCACAAGGTGAGTAGTATAATTGTTAAATATTATGACGCTGAAGACAATATAATTGTGAATAAGTTTTGGGATCTTTGCAAAATATTCAGCTCTGATGGTCGAAAAACAGCAGCAGAAGGTGCTACTGGAGAAAGTTTGTACAACATACTGATGAAGTCTTTTTCTGCCCAGGATATATCGACTGAAAATATGATTGGTTTTGGTGCAGACGGTTGCAACGTGATGATGGGCCGGAACAACTCTGTGGCAAGCAGACTCACGGAAAATTTGTCAGGAATATTTGTTATGAAATGTGTTTGCCACTCGGCACACCTTTGCGCATCTGAATCGTGCAAAAAATCACCAAGGCGCTGCGAAGATTTGGCGAGAGAGATATATAGTTTTTTTTTTTCAAAAACAGTTCCAAAAGACAATTCCGCCTTAAACAGTTTCTGTGTTTGTGAGTGCTTCACCTAATAAGATATTGCATCCATCACAAACAAGTTGGTTGTCATTGGTGGCGGTAGTTGATCGAATATTAGAACAATGGGATGCATTAAAATTGTACTTCACTGACTGTTGGTTGAATGAACGTCTTGTTTCAACAGAACTGATATTTAATAGCTTAAATGATCTATTCATGCAGCTTTATTACATGTTCCTGTCTTGGATTTTGCCCAAAGGAGTCAATCGTTTTTGGGCCCACTAGAAATTTTAACGACCCTTAATGGTATTACACACAAAAAAAGATACCAATTTATTATAGAAAATGGCCTACAGATTTTATGAAAATCTAAACGGAATCAAGAAATCTGAAAAAAAATGAGTTGTATTGATATTCGTGTTGTGATTAATGTAATATGGGGAGGAAAATGCGTGTAATGGATCATTTTTGCAGTTTCTATAAAAAGAAAAAAATATTTTTACAAAGACAACTTATTATATAATATATTTATTACTTAAAAGAGATACCATTGAGAACTTTGTATTTAATCCTACTTCTAAAAGTGTTAGCTAATCATAAAAATGTCATATAACATCGTTCAAAGTGACCGTGGAACGAAACGCTATTTGGTCATTGACTTCCGTGTCTGGGTAATAACCGGCGGCCGGGTATTACTTTATGGCTTTGACTTTCTTCACGCTGCTGTTTTTTTGGTATTTACTTGCGATATTAAGAAAATGGCATCTGAAAGATCATCATACACTGTAAATAGTTGTATTAATTGTGGAGTTAGATTTCAACGCACTGTGCGAAGACAATTACTAGCCGAGACAGGAGCAGATGTGCGCCAACTTTTATCTGTGTGGATTTCTAACGAGGTGAGTATTTTATCTTATGGAATGTGAATTCAACTGTACCAAACCTATAATCGATTTAAAGTTTCAAACTTTTATGAGAAATATATCTTATTTTATCACTCGAAGCTCGACGTTCGAGTCTAAAAATATTGCAGAAACGAAAGCTACTAATTTTCGTTTTGAATGTATTCATATATTATATATTTATACATTTTATAATACATTTTTATTTATTTTTTAATTTTTACTGAATATGAGATATGATACGATTTTTTAGAAATAATAATAAACGACACACTTAACGATCTATACATGTTTGAGTACCTAATTATTTTAAGTTTGTAAAAATACTAATAAATATCCCTTCATATTACTATACCGAATTCATACTTTCTACAGATATAATTTTAATCTATAATAGATGTATTATATTTAATAATATAATACATCTTTTAAAATTGTAGACACCGCATTGACTTTCTTGTTTATACTAACCAAATACCAACTGCATACAGTAATCTGTGCTTACCAACTTAATAATAATTTTGCATTGAAGGTTTGAATAAAGTCGTAGTTTTAATACATTTATCGAATATAAAAGTTACTTTATTTAGGATATAAACTGTGTTCGTGTTAAAGTTTGAAAAAATTCATATTTCCACTTGTAATAGGTACCTAATTCACGTAGTTTTTCTGCCAACAAGTAGGTTTATATGTCTATGTTTTATCAGTGCAACAAGCAACAAGTGTTGGATTATATTAAACAGGTTAGTTAAATATTAATGATTACATTCGAAAATGAAAACTGATTAGTTTAATTAAAAGTGTTATGTGAGTAATACAAGAGTTTACTTTTCATCCTAGAATTTTGGAAAATCTATAATTTATGTTGAATTACTTAAAAAAAATAACAAACACAGGTCATATTAGTATGTTAAAAGTGTCAAAGTATTGAAGTTTTATGTTATTAGTAAAAGCTAATTTAATTAATAGATAAAATAAGATCACACAAAATATATACACAAAAGAAGTTTTGTCTCTATGTTAAAAGAGTATCTATAATAGTAATCAATGGGTCGAACGATAGGTAATTATGTATATTATATCACATGTAATGTGTATTTAATAAATCTGGTGTCAGTCAATCAGAAATCAAAATCAAAAAATAATATAAATGTATTAATATTTATAGTAAGAAAAAAATATTATGTAATTAGAAAATAAGTTAATTAAGTGCAATAAGTAGATTTTCAGTCCACTCTAATATTATAAAGTTTATTTATCAATATAATATGTGCTTGAAATACTGATAATCTTGTAAAATCATAATATATAATCGATATTTCTCTTTTGGATTTCCAATAAATCTTTGTAATTGAAAATATATTGTTTCGCAAAAACTATAGGATATGATTAGTTTATTATACAGGAAGGATAGGATTCTGTGTCAACCCTTCGCTGGGGTTTCACACCAACCTCGCCTCTCTCTCCTGCCTATTTGCCCTCAAAATCGATTGTAGGTAACGTACATTCCTTCTGAATTTAATAATTTTTTATTTGCATTCTCAATTTTTTCAGTTACACCCACTTGACGCAGTTTGTTGTAATTGCCTAAGAATATTACAGGAAAGTATTGCAAGTGCTCATTCCATTAGAAGATTTGGGTATAGGAATATTTGTATTCCATGTGGATCTTCAATTTTAAGACCAGACCACACACGTCCTGTGCCTATTAATTCAGCAGAAAGAGATGTTATTTTGCAGTGGATACCATCACACCAGGTACTTACTTTACTTTAACAGCCTGTAAATGATCCCCTGCCTGAAATAGGATTGCTCTAGTCAGGAGTTGCCATAATCAATTTGGCACACAGATTGATGTTTGTAGTACCATACACCTTGCACTCCACACAATTTGGCTGTTCACCACCAGGTCATCTTTATTATTTTTTACAGCCTATCAAAAGTTTACTGCTGAACATAGACCTCCCCCATAGATTTCCTTATAGGGGGGGTATTTGATAACCACAGTTTTTTATCTTCAGTTGTTGTTATTAGATAGATGCTAGTTCTTTCTTACTTTACACCCATATTTGTATGCCTTTGTACTTAATATACAAGTAATATTTTTTACCTTAAATAAAGTTAGTGTAAATAAAACGTCAAAGAACTTGTGCTTAGTCAAATAACATTATAATTCTAAAATAACTACTTCTTCACTTGTTCACCTGTCTTTTATTAGATGTATTATTGTTCTTTTTACCTTAGTGGAATCTGGTTTACGTCTGGTTTAAGTATTATGAAGGGAAACAAATACATGCTGTTATAAATAATTTTAAAAGGCATTAAGACAATTTAGTTTAATAAAAATTGAAATAAATAAAATATTAATAAATATTATTATTTAGGGTCCACACTGTAAAATTATTGTCCGTTCGGTTATTTGATGAAAAAAACACTTTTTTCAGGTGGATCGTTTAGGACGAGTCTGCAATAGTTGTTGGCTGAGAGCTTCCAGAACTGTACAGAGACAGAGACAACAAAATGATAACAGGGATATGGAATTACAATGCATGAATATTGAAGACAACAACATCCCACAACCACCATATGCCTGCAACTGTAACTCCTGCCATTTCCAGAGCGGTATCAACAATTACTATGGCTAATTATAAGCGTGCTGCTTCTACTTCCCGTCACTGTATTTTTAAGTTATGTAATCATTCATCTAGATTATTAATACCTAAACTACTAAAAGAGAGATTGCTGATTGATCCTCATTTTATGTGCCACTGTGTGCTCGTATTTGCGAATACCACTTAAATGAACCTCTGAATGATTGGAATAATTTATACACAAATAGTAACTGTTCAGATTTCACTGCATCTCAAATAGACAACCTATGTTCACTACTTAAATTAGTGTTACTCAGAATTATAATATTTTAAATATCATTGAACATAATTCAACGTTATGCAAGTATTGGTTAGGATTTACTAAATACCAATTTGAACAATTACTAGTTGAAATTCCATCTATCAGTGAAAAGGTTAGATCACCTAAAAGAAGTCTAGCTATGTTCTTAATAAAACTTCGTACAGGTGATAGCAATGAAACAATAGCTTCTCTTTTTAATGTAGCTTCATCGACTGTTTCCAAACACTTAAATATTGTAAGTCAGTGCTTTGAAGAGCAATTCATCCAACTGCATTTAGGGACAAATACCTTATGCATTCAGCAAGTTGCTCAATTTAACTTGACAATACCAAATGGTTTATTTGGTAATCCAGACATGGATCCTGAATTTATGCCAGCCATAATAATATGTGATGGTACATATGTTTATGTGCAAAAAAGTAGTAATTACTTTTACCAGAAGCAAACATACAGTTTACATAAGTATCGTAACTTAGTTAAGCCATTTTTACTTGTGTGCTATAATGGTTATATCCTTGATGTTCATGGACCATATCCTGCGACAGAATCAGATGCTTCTATAATGCTTAGACTGTTCAGCGATAATAGTCCACTGCGAACCTATTTTAGAGAAAATGATGTATTTATTCTTGATAGAGGTTTTAGGGATGCAATTCCATTCTTGCAGCAATGTGGTTACAAGGCTCACATGCCTGAATCTAAACAAGCTGGTGAAAACCAATTATCAACCATTGCAGCCAACAAGTCCAGATGTGTGACTTTGTGTAGGTGGGTGGTTGAAATCGTAAATGGGAGATTTAAACGGGACTTCAAATTATTCCGTCAGGAATATTTTAATACTGCATCTACTCATCTTATGCTGTACTTTAAAATTGCAGCTGCCTTAATAAATCGATTTCATACATTGATTCGTGATAATTTTCATGCTGTAGAGATATTAGCAATTGCTCAAACCAAACTAAACACTCCAAATAATTTAGCCTCCTATGTAGAAGCGCACAATTTAAACAGAGTGAGAGTGCGATTCGCCAGCATTGATGTTAATCTTCCAGAGCTGGATAATTTTCCACGACTGGCATTCCAGGATCTAATTCTGTTTAGTCTAGGAATATATCAAATTAAACAAGCTCGTAGTTATTACGGGGAGCATGTCAGGGCCTCTGGAGAATATAAAATCGAGGTATACCTGCAATCTGTCCATGATTTTGGTCCAAATAGTTATCTACTGCGAGGTAGGATACAATCAAGGCACACAAGTAAGGAAACTTATTATACTTATATACTAGTTGACACCAACCCATCAATTGCTAACACTAGGGCTGCTCTTACTGGGTTCTGTTGCAACTGTTTGGTAGGCAGACGCACTATTGGCTGCTGTGCACATGTCATGTCTGTTGTTTGGTTTTTATCTTGGGCACGGCATCGAGATGACGTTGAACCACCTGCATCTTTTTTAGATGATATATTACTTTCAAATGATGATATAGAAAATGATGATTTTATTAACAATGATGCTTATTAATATAGTTATATAAATATTGCTACGCTTGTTGCAGCCAAAGTTTTTTTGTGGTATTCTATAGTAAGATGCTGCTGCTCATCTCCTGGTATTTTTCTCTGTTTCGACTTTTACAACACCATACGGGACGTAACGGAATTGCAGTTCACGGAAGGCCTATATAATATTTTACATTATATATTTCATTTAGCGGAGGCCCACTGTTCAGCAGTGGACTGTTGTAACGATGAATAATGATCAATAAAAATTGTGATTATTGTTACTTATTTGACCTATTTCTATTTACTGTGTGCCTTATTTTCTGTTATGTATTATGTTATATGTGTAATTTATAAATAAACGCCGAGCAAGTTGTATTGATGCTCTGGCACCTTTTCTTATCTCTTTTAATTGACTATCTCCTTTGTTTTTTTAAATAGAATAACGATGACAAACGAGTACATAGTGCACCTGATGGTAAGTGGATGCTATGGCTCAGATACATCTACATTTATCCCCGATTAAGTATCAAAATGCAGGTGCGTTGTCGCCCCTGAAGACTAAGATGAAATGCCTCGTTTCCAGTGAAATGGGTCTTCTCTACACTCACCATACCAAACACAGGAGCATTAAGCTGCTATTTTACACTGGTATTCCGTGGGAGCATGTCCTACCCCAGTCGAGCCGTATCCTCACAACTAGTTTAAAACTTCTTCATCATTTCATATTTATCATTACAACCCTTCACAAGTCCACTGCTGAACATAGGCCTAGGAAGGAATGTCACAAAGCACGGTCCTGAGCCACCTGCACCCATCGGATTTTCTGCATGTCTTACCAGGTCGTCACTCCATCTAGAGGGTGGCCGCCCCACACTGAGCTTACGGGTCGGCTTAATCGGTTTTTCGAGTTATATGGCCGGCCCATTACCACAAACTTCTTATCATGGTGTGATTTCATGAATGGATAAGTTATAACCTTATCATTTTAGCTTCAATGGTGCTTGGAATGTAAACTTGCTAATCAATCAACACATATTAAAATTAAAATTAAAAATATTGTATAACCGACTTCAATATAAGTTATTAGTTATAACTCAAAAACTATTGGTCCGACCTTGGAACCACATGAGAAGCACCAGCTTTCAAATAAAAAATGAATCACCGAAATCGGTTACCTAGAAAAAAGTTATGAGGTGACACACATTAAAAAAAACATACCGTCGAATTAAGTTCCTCCTCCTTTTTGAAGTCGGTAGAAAAGAATGTTCTGGCACTGCACTTGGCGGCCTGTGCTACTTTTAATAGACTGCTTTAAGAATGTGATGATTTTGCAATAACAAAAATGCAGTGACACTACAGTGTTTTTTTTTATCCTAACACAACCAGTTTAAAACACCTATTTTTCGTGTTTAATATCGTAAATGGATATGTTACTACCCAGACATTTTGGTTTTAATTGTGTTTTGGATGTAAATTTGTTAATCAATCAATACATATTAAAAATATTCAAATGCAATGCAACCAGTCTTATTTATTGAACAGTCGAGAACTCGTAGGGTTTTACACATTGGAATTTGTACCGTTCCTATTACAATCGCCGTAGAGGTAAAACCCGCAATAGAAGTGTAAAGCTTCATGTACTCTTATACCTACACTTTCCTATCCTCTATATTATTACCTTATTAAACACCCCTTAAAAGTGTAGTACCGTTGGACGCACAGATATGCACCTAAAACCATATTACTGGCTGCAAATGATATTAGATAAATAAGTACTTGTACGCCGGTTTTCAAAATTAGTTAAGCATAGTTTTGGCTTACTTTTTGCTTCACTTGAGATGTATGCAGTGCTCAGTCTTTTTTTCTTTCTTGATCTGTGCTTAGTAATCAATACATCACAATAAATAATAAATAAAATTAAGAATCAATACATCACCGCGTCTGTTTATTCGTACTGTTGACTCCGGTACTACTAAAAAAATCCATCCACTACGATTTTGAAGAACCTACAACTTTTTTATACTTTTTTATTATTCACAGTGCACTATTATAAGATATAATATCGATAAAAACTATTAGACAGTCGCTTGTTTGAGATTTTAGGTTATAGTGAGGTTGCCGTTTGTTTGTTAATTTCTCGGCATTCCCTTTAGATATGGTAAAACTAATATCACTACAGTAATCTAGAGATTATAAGGAGTAAATCTACATACATTTCATTAAGTGTCGTCACAGTTTTTGGTGGGCCCATTCTCCATACAAAAATAAACTGTCTCCTTTACCACCTTCAATAAACTTTTTCAATCGGAAAAAATAGTGATCACATCTTTAAACGAAAAAGTGCGAGAAATGTATAAAGATATTTGCTATGTTTTTTAGATCGTGATTATGTCAACAAAACTGAGCTTTCTGCTATTGACATTGAACGTCAAGAGAAATCGTTAAAAGACAAATGTATTTGGGAATTCGAGTGATGAATAAAATTACGCAGCCTGAATTGCGTCGTCAGATACCTGCCACCAAAGGCTTTTTTCATCGCTGTCGGCATTTTCTAATCACAAGCACTAAAGAAATAAAAAAGATATGACCTATATGATCATATTCTATCAAAAATTTATTATGTTGAA
This sequence comes from Parnassius orleans, assembly GCA_029286625.1. Taxonomy (NCBI): domain Eukaryota; kingdom Metazoa; phylum Arthropoda; class Insecta; order Lepidoptera; family Papilionidae; genus Parnassius; species Parnassius orleans. The sequence continues at coordinate 89,233 of JAGSMP010000774.1, forward strand.
CCTACCAATGCTGCTTCCAGTAATTACAGAAATAAAGTACCTTCCTTACAACCACTCATGGTACTTGTTCCAAGAATAGTAAAACCTGACGACATTCAGACAATGCAGGCAATAGATGACGATTGGCAAAGTTTTCCCAACATTTTAGATAAAATTGACTTAACTTTAAATACCGACGAGTTTTGAGGCGTCATCAAAAACTATTTAAAAATTATAAAACACTGGCTCAATTCGCTTTGAATTTGTTATGTTTGCCCCATTCTAGTGCCGATTGTGAACGAGCATTTAGCGAAGTTAATTTAATTAAAACAAAACTTCGAAACAGTTTATCCAATGAAACACTGAATGGAACATTATTTGATAACATTAACTGATAAGAAGAAACGAAAATTGTGTGAAGTTTAAGCCAACAGAAGAAATGTTGAAAATGATGACCTCAGCAAATTTCACTGACATACGACTTTTTTATAGTTGGCCTACGATCACGCGTTTTTTCCATCTGGCAGCCCTGGCGGCCACTGCCATACGCACTGCGCGAGCGCGTAGACGCCGAGTTGGACACGATGCTGCGCGACGGCATCATCAAGCCCGCAGACTGCTTCGACTGGGCCTCACCTCTGGTGCCGGTAAACAAACCCGATGGATCCATGAGAATTTGCGCTTTGATTATAAGGCAACGATTAATCTAAAGGGGAATGCCCAATTTCGGCCATGAGACGCCCAATAATTTGCATTTGTTAAAAAAATACATCTTTTTTTATGGTTATTAATCGCGGTATTCATTTATCCAAAAAAGATTGCAACATGTTTGCACAAAAAAAAAGTACCGAAAAGATAAAATGAAATTAGGTAAATCCGTAATTCATTAGTTTGGGGATAAAATAAAAAGTGTTGCCAATTACATATCTCGGTAAAAAATCGATTCCCTTTTTTCGATCGATTTTTTTGGTGACATTATTATAATGCTAATATTATTTTTCGATGATTATTATAATGTTAAGATAATTAAACAAGCGAATTGCTAGTTGATTTACCATGAATTCTTTACATAACAAAAACGCTACTGCACAATTTAACTGTTAAGGCGGATTTATATTTGCCTGACGTGTTGTGTCGTGACGGGCTCTGACGTGATGGCTAGTGTTCACATCTTTATGTTGTGTTCTGACGGCCTCTGACGATATTTTGAATCAATACAGTCATAGCTCTCGGAGAGTTCATACGTTTACAATGTTTTCCCATGAATCATCCGACTCTGATTCAGAGTATGAAGAAGATATTGAATTTTTGGTGCTGGCAACTCTTATAAAAAAGAAAGAAATAAAGAGAAGAAGATATTGGGTTCATCCAGTGAATAATAAAAGAGAGTCTAAAGGCGAGTTTCACTGTCTCGTTAAAGAGATTGAGAACGATGCTCAAAGATTTCATCAGTATTTTAGAATGTCCAAGGCACAGTTCGAGGAAGTTCATTCATTGATTGAAGGGGACATAAAAAAAATACATACGAAGTTTCGTAAACCTATAGGGACAAAAGAAAGACTTGCTGTGTGTTTAAGGTAAGGATTTATTTGTTTTTTTTAACATTATTAGTAAAGACAGGTAATCAGTTATCATCAGAAAAATCTGCATTGCTATAATATGATGAGATGTTATCTTCTTCAAAATTATAAAGTGTTGAGGCCGATTGTTGAGAGTTGATGTTGTCGAGAGTTGGTGTAGCTGGGACTGCTGGAAATGTCGTCATGGATGTGGATGGTTGAATGGGTAGCTGGAGTGGCAGCGGTTGTTGTGGCCGAGTAACTATCTGGTGAGTCACATTAATTGGTGTTCTAAGAATTTGTGCTTGTGTCTGAAGTTTCCTTATTTCAGCTTGTGATACAGCAGTGTGCAAATCCAATTTTATTTTGGTCTGATCTAGTTTCGGAAGTTTTTTAACTGCTTTGCTCATGCTCAGAAAAAACAAGTCTGTTTCATCCGTCATACCGGGTGTCCGGTGGCAGAATTAGGATTTAAATTTCGAACTGTTTTCGAACCGTTAGCGGAGGGGCGGGCGGGGGGGTCACGTTCGATTCGTCATTCGTGCGGGTTCCTTAGTCACGATGTCGCAGTGGACGGGTGAACAACGTGCGTTCGCAATCGAAGCTTATTTTAAAGCAAACGATTCCTGTGCTATTGCTCGTCGAAGATTTTGTTCGCGGTACAATATCCGACGGTTACGTGATGCGCCAAGCGAAAATTTGATTCGATTGTGGGTGCGGAGGTTCAGAAAAACAAGTTCAGCAGCAAATAATCCGCGGCCGGGATCCAGCAGAACGTCGAGGACTGATGACAACATCGAACTTGTCGCAAACAGTTTACGCGATAACCCGCGACAGTCCGTGCGTAAGAGGCGGCTGCTCTAGGGCTCCCAAAACGATTGTGCACGAAATATTGAAAAGGACCTTAAACTTCACCCTTTAAAATTCAAATTGTGCAAGCGCTTAAGCCTAATGATTACAATTGGCAAAGTTTCTGCGAAACAATGTTGCAGCGATTTCGTACAGTGAACACAATCTTTTGGAGCGATGAAGCCCATTTTCATTTAAATGGAAGTGTAAATAAACAGAACTGCCGTTATTGGTCACCTAAAGGACAGAACCCGCGATTGAAACATCAACAGCCACTTCACAGTCCCAAAGTGACGGTTTGGTGTGCATTGTCAAGCAGAGGAATAATCGGACCCTATTTTTGAAAATCGTCAAGGACAAGCCATTACTGTAACCGGCGTTTCTTATCGGCGAATGCTTAACGATTTTTCCTGCCAATATTAAGAGAACATCCTGCCTACAGTTCACAGACATGGTTTCAGCAAGATGGCGCCGCCTCACACTGCTAGAGAGACCATGGCGCTTCTTCGTGATTTGTTCCTAACAAATTGATAAGCCGTTTTGCTGACATCCCTGGCCACCCAGGTCGCCGGATCTTACCCCATGGACTTTTTCTGTGGGGTACCTCAAAAATAAAGTTTATGAAACCGCCCCACCGACCATCTCAGCATTAAAAGAAAATATCGTTCGCGAGGTTAATGGCATCCCGACGTCCCTTCTCCAGCGAGTGGCGCGCAATACTGAAGCCAGATTCCAAGAGTGTGTCCGACGTGATGGTCAACATTTAGACGAAATAATTTTTAAGAAATAAAACCCGCACTTCCCTTCTTTGTTATAGTCATTGAAATAAAAAAAAATATTTTGCAGTTTTTTTATTATTTAATTTTGAAATCCTAATTCTGCCACCGGACACCCTATATTATCCTGCTGCTGCTTTGAATGATGCTTATGGATTCTCAAATCGTGCGAAGACTTCATCATATCATATAGATCCTGTAAGTTTGGTTTTCTAACAGGCTGTTGGGAGTGCGAGGAACTACCAGTATGTGGTGTTGCTGGACGAGAATTGTCTGATTGAGTACTTTCTGAGTGAAATTCTGGAGATTCAGGAGGTGATGAAAGATTTGTTGTTGTCGACCTTGATTCCATAAATGGCTGTAAAAAACTCATTTGTTCTTCATATTTCCATGGCGGGATAAATTGAGCGGCTTGCCCACTTTTTTTATTTTTACGGCGTTTCAATGCGTTGACGTAGCTATTTCGTAATTTATTCCAGTCATCTTTACATTTTTCCGCTGAAACAAAAATAAATTATCTGTGTTTTTATATTACAGATTTATGGCAACTGGAAATTCTTTTCGATCATTGGGGTTCAATTACCGTATGGGGTTTGCTACAGTAAAGATCATAGTAGAACAAGTATGTAACGCAATTTGGAAGAATTTGGCCCCTATTGTAATGCCCAAGCCTACAGAACAAATGTGGAGAGAGATTGCGAAAGGATTCGAAAATGTATGGCATTTTCCGAATTGTATTGGAGCATTGGATGGAAAACATATTTCTATAATATGTCCAATAAATGCAGGATCCACTTTTTATAATTATAAAAATGAGCACTCTATTGTACTGCTTGCACTTGTTGATGCGCATTACAGATTTATTATGGTAGATGTAGGAGCGTATGGCCGAAATAGTGATGGTGGCATTTACCAAGAGTCGTTAATGGGAAAAATGTTTGAAAGCAGTCAATTAAAATGCCACCGAATAAACCTATAAACCAAAATACAGAACCTTTACCCTACACTATTGTGGCAGACGCGGCATTCCCACTGAAAACGTATTTATTAAAACCGTACAGTAAAGCTAAATTAGTTAACAATAACCCAAATAAAATATTTAATTATCGCTTATCACGTGCTCGCCGTACTGTAGAAAATGCATTTGGAATATTACGAGCTAGATTTAGAGTGTTTCAGGGACCTTTACAAGTACAACCAAACATGGCGGACAAGATCATACTTGCTGCCTGCTGCCTTCATAACTTTTTGACCCAAGACACACAGGAAACACAAGAAACTTTGATGGATGAAAGCGAGGTGAGCGACGGTAATGGCTTAGTAGATATTGAACCGTTAAATAGAAATCCATCTCAAGAAGCTATTCAAGTTCGTGAAGCATATAAAACATATTTTGTAAGTCCCCAGGGACAAGTTCCATGGCAAATGCAAGCTATTACACAAGGTAGAACACGGTTTAATTAAATAAAGCAGTATAGTACGTCGCATCAGAAGCCATCACAACAGATCGCGACACACAAATATAAATCTCACCATACTAAATGTATGAAACCGATACCATTCTGATGCGTCACAACACAACACGTCAGACAAATGTAAATCCGGCTTTATTCTTATCTGTTCTTAAAAATACATTTAAAATAGCATTTAAAACATTTTTTTAAAGGCGTGCAGAACTTAAAGCGCCTCAAAGATTATTCTTTTAATGAAATTATAAATCGAATAAAAAAATCGATATCGATTTATCCATTTATCTCTGTTAAGTGGCAACATCGAATCTGACGGATAGGTGTCGTGTCATGTGAAATCACAACTAAATAGTCACAAATCGAATTCGTTTGCGTTTGTGTTATTTTGTTTGTTTTCTTGCGGATTTGTTATCTAAGTAACGAATTAGCTTTCTAAATGGACTCGACAATTCTTCGCACCCTACTGACCACGGCCTGAACATGGATCCCGCTTCCGCTTCACGATACCCCTGCACGAACTTGGACTCGTTATCCACTGTTAACGATGACCCCAGCTTTCACACCGGCCAGAGTTCTTCCCAGCGCTCAGTAACTTATTCAAGAGGACATTTACGCTGTGTCAATTGTGGTTTAAATGTCACGAAAATACGAAGACATTTGTTGGAAATTGCAGAAGTGCGACATCTTATACAACAATGGGTTCGACCACAGCAGGTAAATAGTTGAACCATGTCACCATGTGTCATGTCTTCCTCTGAGAAATGCTTTTTAACTGAGTTGACTTAAAATAATATCAATATAATAATTATGGCTTCTTTATTAGGTACAAGTTTCGAGTGACAGTGTAGTGTGCCACTCGTGTTGGACTGCAGCCTGGAATCAAATACGACATCCAACTAGTGAACAGCAAAATGCACCAATTGTTAGTCATGGACATGTATGCATCAGCTGTGGCAAGTCACTTTTGAGAATAAGATCACACACACTGTTCGGGTCCGATTCTCCATGTGAGGAACTCATAAGGAATGAGATTGCCCATCAGATTGCACCACGTGAGGTAAGTGTTCAAGTGGTAAGGTTATAATTTATTAAGTGTGGTGCAGATATCTCATAGTGATACATATTTTTACTCTGTTTGCATATCAACCCCAGAAGTTATTTTATTTTTTCACATCTGCACACGCTATATTTGACAATCATTCTAGTTTATTTATACCATGGTGATAAGATAAGCCAGCTAACACCAGGTAGTTGCGGGGTTAACTGCCCATTTTTATCAACTACCGAGAAATGAGACAGTTGATTTTTCATTATTTTTGGACTACTGGTAGTCGCTCAGTCCTTAATTATTAAATTATATAATGCACTAAGTCTGCCGTTGTGCAGTATTGTTTTACTTGATAAACATTTTATTTATATTTGAGTTAAAAGTAAACAAATCTATTTTATTTTTATTTTGTTTACTTTGGCGTTATTCTTTTCTTTAATATTGTTTCAGTTGCCATCATCATCTCGAGTGTGTCATAATTGCTGGCGAAGGACTGATAGAGCAGTATCACGTTCAACTGCAGAACGGGAACCATCTGATTCATCTAGTATTGGTAATGTATTGCATCTAGAACAACAAAGCTTAGATCATATATCACACAGTATACTGCTCCCTAATTATGTAAGAGCACCACTAACACAAAATCAATGTTTTTTTCCTGGTTGTAACGATTCCAATCGACTCATTGTTCCATCAGCATTGCGGGTACGTCTTTTTTGCGACTACAATTACTATGTACCTCCAGAATGTAGAATCTGTAACTACCATTTAAATAGCAATTCTTGGGATTTACTTTTAGAATCAATATATAATCCTATTAAAACATTTAGTGCAGCACAAATTGAAGATTTTGCAACATTATTGAAAGATAATATGCATCATCATATAGACTTTGAAAATATTCACAGTATGCCTGAGCATACTGTACATTATTATCTAGGCTTATCAAAGGCACAATATGAACAAATTCTGTCTGAAGTTCCGAGACTATCAAATAAACATAGGGGTTCTTTTGCACTTGCTGCATATTTGATGAAATTAAGAACAGGAGATAGTGACGAACGCCTGTCGGCATTATTGCAAGTACCAAGAAGCACATTAGAGCGGCTCATGAATATGGCCCGCGAAATATTAAATCAGGATTTTGTTCCTATAAAAGTAGGCATAAATCATATCCCGAGCAGAAATAGCTCAAAGAAATCTCCTTATTCCAAATGGACTTTATGGGGAGAAGATAGGAGGCCTGTCATAATTGCGGATGGTACATATATTTACATAGAAAAGAGTTCCAATTATTTGTATCAGAAAAACTTACTCATTACATAAATATCGCAATCTTATAAAGCCTTTCCTTTTGTGTGTAGTGATGGTTACATCATAGATATTCTGGGCCCTTATCCTGCAACAACCTCAGATGCGGATATTATAAATAATGAATTTGGTGATGAATCCAGTTCATTAAGGCAATATTTTGAATCTGGAGATGTATTCATCCTAGATAGAGGCTTTAGGGATTCATTGCCACTTTTAGAACGTTGTGGTTATCAGGTTCATGTACCTTTGTCTCCAGCAGATGGTGAATCTCAGTTAACGACAAGAGATGCTAATAAGTCCAGAGCCGTGACTATGTGTCGATGGGTAGTAGAGGTGGTGAATGGCATTTTTAAAAGTGAATTTAAATTATTTCACCAAAAATATTTTAACAGGGCTTCTACACATCTGATGATAGACTTTGCTGTGGCTGCTGCTCTAATTAATAAATTCCACACAAAAGTAAGGGACAGGGATGATGCAGCTCAAATACTAGAAATAGTTCATAAAAATATGGAGACAAATTATGATTTATCTGAGTATGTTAGGGAACACAATCTAAATAGAGCTAGGGCAGACTTTCGAAATATAAATGTAGACTGTGAAAATCTTAGGGAATTTCCTGTTTTAACTTACAGCGACTTAATATTAATTTCTTGTGGCACATACCAATTAAAGCAAGCTCGCTCCTATTATGGTGAGCATATAAGATTTAATGGTTGCTACCGGATCGAAGTATGTAATGACCACAGGAGCAGCGTTATGGAAGGAATAAACTTGAGTCCTAGCTGCTCTTTACTTAGGGCTAGAAGTCGACACATCAGTCGTAAAATATATTTTATATATATTTTAATTAGTGGCAATGATTCTGGTAGGAATGCAATTAAAAAGTATTGTTGCAATTGTATTGTCGGCCGTCGAACGGTAGGATGCTGTGCCCATGTTATGACAGTAATATGGTATTTGGGTTGGGCACGGCATCAGACTAATATTTTGCCTCCTGCTCAATTTCTGGATGACATACTGATTGTCTATGATACAAATGATGTATAAGATCATAAAATATCTCATGTAATGGCGGGGACGATCTTGAACATGTTCACAGACTGCAGACTTCCCAGAGCGTCGGTGCCTCACGTCAGCTAAATGTTCTTTCACGCGGGTTTTAATGGATCTTTTTGTTTGTCCTATGTAAGAGAGACCACATTCACAAAACATCTGGCCGCCGAGCTTCAGCACGTCGAGCATTTATCTGGGTAGGCTCAACAGTATGTTGGGCCGACACAGTAAAATGTCCCTCCGTAATAAACGGACCCTTTATAAGGTCTGTATACGACCCGTAATGTCTTACGCGGCCCCCATTTTTGCTCACGCTAAGCCCAAAACCCTGAACAAACTTCAAGTTGTTCAAAACCTTTTTTGTCGTCGGGCTACGAACGCACCCTGGTACGTCCGTAACGCCGACCTCCACCGAGACTTAGAGCTCCCCACAGTCCAGCAATTTCTAAAAAAACTCTCTGAAAACTTCTTCAAAGCTTCAGAGTCCCACTCTAATCATTTCATTCGTGAGGCAGCTTCCTATGCAGCCCCACCTCCCTCTCGCTATCGAGTCCGCAGACCGAGAAACGCTCTCTCGGACCCCCCCAACAAGCTTTCGGCCGACCTGGACTGCCTCTTGGCGGCTCAGGCAAAGCCTTCTACTTCCAATATTTAATATGCCTTAGTAGGCAAGTCTCTCAGCGGCAACTCGCCGCCTGCGCCCTCTTTTCCCTAAAGAGGGTCGCGTCCGACTCGGCAGTAAGGCCACTATGGCCAAAGCCGTCCCCAAGGTGGTGTTTAGTGGGTAGGCACTTAGGTTAGTTAGGTTAGTCAGTGAGTCCCACATAACCACGCAGCCGGCTGCGTGATATGCTTAGAGCATTCACCACCTCCGTCCCCCGCTTCCGGAGGGTGCCTTTTGCATTGGGCGCAAAAAAAAAAAAACGTCGAGCAAGTATTGCAAGACAACAAGCTTCGGGTCCCGCGCCTACGTCACAGTGACCGAGTGAAGCCGGCCACAGTCGAGCGTGTGCCTGCTGTACTACCCTATGTCAGAGGAGTCACAGACAAGGCTGGCTATATTTTGAAGCGAGCTTCTATTAAAACATACTTCAAGCCGACGAAGAAGATTAGTCAATTTTTGACCATCCGTCAAGTGTAATATCCCTCTACAAGATGCAGGAGTGTACAAGCTTGATTGTGAATGTGGTCTCTCTTACATAGGACAAACAAAAAGATCCATTAAAACCAATCATTCTGCGTAGATCGGGCCAAAAATTAATATTCAAAAAACTGAAGGTAGCCGGGCTAACTATGACATTAGAACGTCAAACACCTCAGTCCCCCCCGTGACCATGGGTGCTGTAAAGCACCCGAAACGTCGGGATTAAACGCGATAAAATCCGTAAAAATAGTTTTATTCAGTAAAATTATTGTTAAAAAACTGTATTTGTGAAAATAAAAACCTTTATATTTTAAAAATCCGGACTTTTTTTAAATCAATTCTTTACCCAGTTCATTCTAATAATTGCATATTATCATTTCTATATGCTTTTATATGTGGGCACCCATGGCCGAAGTGTCTATGGACGGTGGGCATTCCCCTTTGCAAATTCATCGCTATCCTTTACCGAGAAATGAAGATGTCATAGTATGTTTAAGCGGTTCAACTTATTTTTCAAAAAATGATTTACAGATTTATTATGAGCTCGATGACTCGAAGAAATACACAGTTATAAACATACACCGGGGTTTATTTGTTTACAATAGATTAGTATATGGATTAGCATCGAGTCCATGCATTTTCCAAAGAATTATGTGTTCACTATTAGGAAACATACCTAACGTAGAAATTTTTCTTGATGACGTAATTATTGGAGGTATAAACAGGGTTGAACATGTTAAATCATTAGAAACAGTTTTTGATAGATTATATTATAAAAATGGACTGAAACTTAAATCCAACAAATGTGAATTTTCAGTAAATGAAATCAAGTGTTTAGGGTACATTATTAGTAGATAGGGAATAAAAACTGACCCTTCCAAAGTGGAAGTCCAGGTTTAATAAATTTTTACGCCAACTTTGTGATAAATTTGAGTTATAAATTTGTACCTTTTTATAATTTACTTAAAATGGGTACTAAATGGCTTTGGTCATCAGAATGCGAGCGAGTATTTGTTGACAAATACTAGCAGGCGCGGAAGTATTAGCACATTACGATCCGGAACGACCGCTCAAAGTGACGTGTGACGCGAGCGCCTGCGGAATCGGCGGCATGCTGGAACCGCCCGCGCGCGCGAACACTGGGCGGGGGAACACCCAGTCGCTTACGTGTCGCGTACTATCATTGACGCAGAGAAAATTTACTCACAGATACATCGGGAGGCACTCGCTAATATATTTTGTATTAATAAATTTCACCAATATATTTATGGTCGTCACTTTACCTTACGTACAGACCACAAGCCATTGGTGTCGATATTTGGACCACATATGGATATACCGGCAATGGTCGCTAGTCGTATGCAAAGATGGGCCTTAATATTGACAGCCCATAGTTTTAATATTGAAAACGTGATTACGGATGCAAACGGAGCAGATGGGTTATTTGATTGCCTCTTAGTAATAATAAAAACAATAAAGGCAGCTTATCGGCACCAGAGCAAACTTACCTTCATATTATTATAAATCTTACAACTTTATTTATTGAGTATTTTAAACGAGCGGTAACGAACACGGTTTATGCGTACGCGGCCATCTGGCTTCTTATTTTTCTTGGCGATAGGTGGCGCACCATTCTTGAGTAGTGCTATAGGGGAGGGAGAGTAGGAAATACTTAGGAAAATGATATTACATCGGGACTGTTCCGAAGTCACAAAGTTATCCACTAAAATGGTACATAGGAAGATAATAAATCTGAATAAATCTGAGTGTACAAGCTTGATTGTGAATGTGGTCTCTTACATAGGACAAACAAAAGATCCATTAAAACCAATCATTCTGCGTAGATCGGGCCAAAATTAATATTCAAAAACTGAAGGTAGCCGGGCTAACTATGACATTAGAACGTCAAACACCTCAGTCCCCCGTGACCATGGGTGCTGTAAAGCACCCGAAACGTCAGGATTAAACGCGATAAAATCCGTAAAATAGTTTTATTCAGTAAAATTATTGTTAAAAACTGTATTTGTGAAAATAAAACCTTTATATTTTAAAAATCCGGACTTTTTTTAAATCAATTCTTTACCCAGTTCATTCTAATAATTGCATATTATCATTTCTATATGCTTTTATATGTGGGCACCCATGGCCGAAGTGTCTATGGACGGTGGGCATTCCCCTTTGCAAATTCATCGCTATCCTTTACCGAGAAATGAAGATGTCATAGTATGTTTAAGCGGTTCAACTTATTTTTCAAAAAATGATTTACAGATTTATTATGAGCTCGATGACTCGAAGAAATACACAGTTATAAACATACACCGGGGTTTATTTGTTTACAATAGATTAGTATATGGATTAGCATCGAGTCCATGCATTTTCCAAAGAATTATGTGTTCACTATTAGGAAACATACCTAACGTAGAAATTTTTCTTGATGACGTAATTATTGGAGGTATAAACAGGGTTGAACATGTTAAATCATTAGAAACAGTTTTTGATAGATTATATTATAAAAATGGACTGAAACTTAAATCCAACAAATGTGAATTTTCAGTAAATGAAATCAAGTGTTTAGGGTACATTATTAGTAGATAGGGAATAAAAACTGACCCTTCCAAAGTGGAAGTCCAGGTTTAATAAATTTTTACGCCAACTTTGTGATAAATTTGAGTTATAAATTTGTACCTTTTTATAATTTACTTAAAATGGGTACTAAATGGCTTTGGTCATCAGAATGCGAGCAGTATTTGTTGACAAATACTAGCAGGCGCGGAAGTATTAGCACATTACGACCCGGAACGACCGCTCATAGTGACGTGTGACGCGAGCGCCTGCGGGATCGGCGGCATGCTGGAACCGCCCGCGCGCGAACACTGGGCGGGGGAACAGCCAGGTCGCGTACTATCACTGACGCAGAGAAAAATTACGCATAGATACATCGGGAGGCACTCGCTAATATATTTTGTATTAATAAATTTCACCAATATATTTATGGTCGTCACTTTACCTTACGTACAGACCACAAGCCATTGGTGTCGATATTTGGACCACATATGGATATACCGGCAATGGTCGCTAGTCGTATGCAAAGATGGGCCTTAATATTGACAGCCCATAGTTTTAATATTGAAAACGTGATTACGGATGCAAACGGAGCAGATGGGTTATTTCGATTGCCTCTTAGTAATAATAAAAACAATAAAGGCAGCTTATCGGCACCAGAGCAAACTTACCTTCATATTATTATAAATCTTACAACTTTATTTATTGAGTATTTTTAAACGAGCGGTAACGAACACGGTTTATGCGTACGCGGCCATCTGGCTTCTTATTTTTCTTGGCGATAGGTGGCGCACCATTCTTGAGTAGTGCTATATAGGGGAGGCGGGAGAGTAGGAAATACTTAGGAAAATGATATTACATCGGGACTGTTCCGAAGTCACAAAGTTATCCACTAAAAATGGTACATAGGGAAGATAATAAATCTGAATAAATCTGAGTGTACAAGCTTGATTGTGAATGTGGTCTCTCTTACATAGGACAAACAAAAAGATCCATTAAAACCAATCATTCTGCGTAGATCGGGCCAAAAATTAATATTCAAAAAACTGAAGGTAGCCGGGCTAACTATGACATTAGAACGTCAAACACCTCAGTCCCCCCCGTGACCATGGGTGCTGTAAAGCACCCGAAACGTCGGGATTAAACGCGATAAAATCCGTAAAAATAGTTTTATTCAGTAAAATTATTGTTAAAAAACTGTATTTGTGAAAATAAAAACCTTTATATTTTAAAAATCCGGACTTTTTTTTTAAATCAATTCTTTACCCAGTTCATTCTAATAATTGCATATTATCATTTCTATATGCTTTTATATGTGGGCACCCATGGCCGAAGTGTCTATGGACGGTGGGCATTCCCCTTTGCAAATTCATCGCTATCCTTTACCGAGAAATGAAGATGTCATAGTATGTTTAAGCGGTTCAACTTATTTTTCAAAAAATGATTTACAGATTTATTATGAGCTCGATGACTCGAAGAAATACACAGTTATAAACATACACCGGGGTTTATTTGTTTACAATAGATTAGTATATGGATTAGCATCGAGTCCATGCATTTTCCAAAGAATTATGTGTTCACTATTAGGAAACATACCTAACGTAGAAATTTTTCTTGATGACGTAATTATTGGAGGTATAAACAGGGTTGAACATGTTAAATCATTAGAAACAGTTTTTGATAGATTATATTATAAAAATGGACTGAAACTTAAATCCAACAAATGTGAATTTTCAGTAAATGAAATCAAGTGTTTAGGGTACATTATTAGTAGATAGGGAATAAAAACTGACCCTTCCAAAGTGGAAGTCCAGGTTTAATAAATTTTTACGCCAACTTTGTGATAAATTTGAGTTATAAATTTGTACCTTTTTATAATTTACTTAAAATGGGTACTAAATGGCTTTGGTCATCAGAATGCGAGCAGTATTTGTTGACAAATACTAGCAGGCGCGGAAGTATTAGCACATTACGATCCGGAACGACCGCTCAAAGTGACGTGTGACGCGAGCGCCTGCGGAATCGGCGGCATGCTGGAACCGCCCGCGCGCGCGAACACTGGGCGGGGAACACCAGTCGCTTACGTGTCGCGTACTATCATTGACGCAGAGAAAATTTACTCACAGATACATCGGAGGCACTCGCTAATATATTTTGTATTAATAAATTTCACCAATATATTTATGGTCGTCACTTTACCTTACGTACGGACCACAAGCCATTGGTGTCGATATTTGGACCACATATGGGTATACCGGCGATAGTCACTAATCGTATGCAAAGATGGGCCTTAATATTGACAGCCCATAGTTTTAATATTGAAAACGTGATTACGGATGCAAACGGAGCAGATGGGTTATTTCGATTGCCTCTTAGTAATAATAAAAACAATAAAGGCAGCTTATCGGCACCAGAGCAAACTTACCTTCATATTATTATAAATCTTACAACTTTATTTATTGAGTATTTTTAAACGAGCGGTAACGAACACGGTTTATGCGTACGCGGCCATCTGGCTTCTTATTTTTCTTGGCGATAGGTGGCGCACCATTCTTGAGTAGTGCTATATAGGGGAGGCGGGAGAGTAGGAAATACTTAGGAAAATGATATTACATCGGGACTGTTCCGAAGTCACAAAGTTATCCACTAAAAATGGTACATAGGGAAGATAATAAATCTGACTCGATCTGACAGCTAATCTGGTATTTTGGGTAATGGCAACGTTTTGACTGCAGGGTCGTTTTCTTTTAGCATAACAAAAAACGTTTTCGCGCGTCGTGCTAGTTGTATTATAAAATATTTAAAACACTATTTCCAGTATAATGACTCAAATATCATCATTAATATTTGACTGACACACTTAAAAGTTTTCAGATCAGATTGCTAAATATTAACTAACATTTTATGATAAGGTCGTGCTTTTCTATAAAAAGCTGCAAGAAATTATAAATCACGGACCTCTTGGTTTGTTTTACTATTCACTTAATTAGCGAAAAACAAGATGGACTGATCACAGTTTACTTTCTTGTGTAAAAAAGCTATTTAAAATTTTATGCAGATGATAATTAAAGTTTCTATGTAAATAGGTGTAACATAGCAGGTATTATAG
>JAGSMP010000775.1:0-173961 GCA_029286625.1 Parnassius orleans
AAAATATTTAAAACACTATTTCCAGTATAATGACCCAAATATCATCATTAATATTTGACTGACACACTTAAAAGTTTTCAGATCAGATTGCTAAATATTAACTAACATTTTATGATAAGGTCGTGCTTTTCTATAAAAAGCTGCAAGAAATTATAAATCACGGACCTCTTGGTTTGTTTTACTATTCACTTAATTAGCGAAAAACAAGATGGACTGATCACAAAGTTTACTTTCTTGTGTAAAAAGTGCTATTTAAAATTTTATGCAGATGATAATTAAAGTTTCTATGTAAATAGGTGTAACATAGCAGGTATTATAGTCATTTGTAGCGGCCATTCATATTTGGGAGAGTTTTCTGCAGCACTACGCCTACGAATTATTTCAAATTAGAAATACCAAAGCCAGAAACATTTTTAATACGCTTTTATTAGCTATGTATCTATGTAAATTTTTGAATGTGATTTTCATCCCCTTCAAAACGTCGCGTTGATTTGAAACTTCGCACACTTATCAAGGACCGATGAAAATGCAATAATTGAAATAGTTTGTACCATTACATTTGCTAGGATCCTCAGGATTTTTGAGTAATTCATAAAACAACTACGATTTCTGCCAGTTCAATCTACTGTGAGCCGCGTAAAAAAACTTCGGTCCAAAAAAACACGCTTTTGTAGTTTGCTGCACTAAAAAAATAGAAAATATATAATATTTTAAAAACTAATAAACACGCTTTTCTATACAAAATTCGACCTGCTCAAAATTCAAAAACTTTATTAAATATAGTTTGTATAAAAAGGTTATTATAATGTTAAGGAATTTATGGATGATAATAACCCTGGGAATGAGTGTGGTCGCTGCCAGGCTGTTTCTAATTTGTTTTGTGTGGTTAATTGTGTAATATACATGATTGTAAGCTGTTATTTAAAAAAGTCCCGCTGGGTTTCTTGCTGGTTCTTCCAGGACAGAGGTTTTTCGAACCACTGGTAATTAGACAAAAGAGTGACTTTCAATTAGTATTATTTATAATCTATATTGAATAAAAAAGTTTCTGTTTCTGTTTCTGTTTCTGTTAATTGTGCAATACATATAAACAAATAGTGTAACTAGATAAAGGTAGAATAATTATATACAAACGAACTTGATAGAATCAAAGTTGAAAATAGTAATCATGTACATGTTTCTTAAAAACCGGTAGGGATGTAGCGTGTCTTGCTGATAACGGCAAGTCGCTGTTGTGAATGACCTGTCCAAAAATTTGGTAGTGTGAGCTGGCATTTTAATATCAAATTTTCTGATGATGTCAAATGTCTCAAATGTGAGTCATGGAGGAATTCAAACCGATATTTTAGGTAAGAAGGATAAAAGGGATTAAAAAGAATATTATAAAGACGCGAGAGAATATGAGCATTCCGGCGAAAGCGAATTAGCAACTATTTGAGCCTGTTACGAAAATTTGACACATGATCATATTTACGCAAACCAAATATGAATCTTATACAAAAAATTTTGAAGTCGCTCAAGTTTATCACGTTGCATTTCAGTGAGATCAAGATAGCTGACATCTGCATAATCGAGGATTGGAAGCAGAAGAGTTTGCGCAAGCGTAATCTTAGTGGCAGTTGGTAAAAAGTTTCGTAGTCTTCTTAAATAATGAGCAGCTGCAAAAAGTTTACGACTAACTTCCTGTAACTGAGGACCCCAAGATAAAGTCTTACACGTTAAAGTATACACCTTACAGTTTTTGATAGTGTCACTAGTCGGGATTATATTACCATCAACTACAACTTTGGTTGCTTTTGGTAAATTACATTTTGTAAGCATGTGCGGAGAATCTATAATAATTACTTGTGTCTTCATTGGGTTAATTATTACGTATGTGCCTATTATACATGCAAACAAATTTTTTTTTTTAAATCGGTTAATAACTGCCCTCGTTATGTGAGGGCCGTAACGTAACATATCTATACATTATTTTAAATGCAGAAACATACATTTTATTTTAATTTATGAATATTTTAAAATAAAAATAATAGTAAACATTGCAACAAATATGTTCATCAATATTTTTACACTTATATTAAATGAAAGCATCGTAATCCGTGATATCTCCGATATGGCATTAGCCTTAAATTTCATTAAACGAGCACCCCTGATCCCAGGTACGTGCACTACTGGTATAGCCACGTGATCAGTCACGCAGAGAAAACATGGACAGAAAATCAACATATTCTGTAACAAAATAAAATAAATATGTTTCGAGTAAGCATACGCAAAACAACTTTGTATATCGAAGCTAAATATCTCTTTTATTACTCTCAAGTTAGGCCTGTGATATAAACGTCACTTACATTTGCTTAAGCAAGTTGAATACGTAAGCCAAAACAGAATTAATTATATTATAGCAAAACTAATCAGGATTAAGAGTACGTTATTTTACCTAACTATAAATTAAATTTATAGGTCCGCTACCGTTCGCTTTCGCGCTACCGTTCCCTTTCGCCAAAATTTTAATTAAGGCCCTAAGAGCGGGTGAAATGCCTAAATTCTTGGATATTTAAGTAAAAAAATCACAATAATTATCCATTTAATCTGCAAAGAAAAAATACAAAGTGACGGAAGAGGATTTAATAAATGTTTTTAATTGACTAAAATTGTATTTTTGTGAACACCTTATTAGAAAAAAATCCCCAAAGAGTCATATTTTGCAAAATTTCTCCAAAATGGAACAAGCTTTTTAAATAGTTTTTACACTAAAAAAGGTCTTAAAAATATTACTATTTTTAATTGAGAGTTTTATTTTTATTTCCCCTTTTATTCGAAAAAATATCATTTTTCCCCCAAAATTTAATATATTCGCGCGTGCGTGCCTGCTCCGTCGCCCTGTAATCCCCCGCGAGCTCTGTCGCAGTCCGTTTTCGGACATCGTCGAGGGTGGACCGCGTGTCGGTGTTGGAGCAACTTCGTTCAAATATATTTTCGTTTTTTAAGAGTTTATACATAATTATAAACATTTTTTAGAATAGAAATACTTAATTTAGGTAATATCTGTACATCGGTAACTGTAAATATTGTTTTCTAAATAAATTAATTTTTAAAGTGCCCAAAGAAGAAGAAATTTTCGCGGCGACGTTGATTAGTGAAATTGAAAAATGCATATTTATATAATTTAGATGTGGAACGACCAACATGCTCTCGTTATTTAGATTTCGATAGTTTTTAATACCTATGTAATTTTATTGTTGCATATTTTTATTTATAAGGTGATACTGAATTCTATAATTATGTATTAGAATAAAACGCTGATATAATGAGTATGACTATATTTAGGTATACTATTACGAAATTAAATCAATCAATTTAAATAAAATAAAAGTGGTGCTTCCCTAAGTGCTATATAAAGACATTCTTGGGTTTATGTGTTCTTTAAATTTTAGATAAATCAACATCTGAAAAATTTAAAAAATTTAAATTGAAGAGGGGTTTCTCTGCGTGATAAAGTTAGAAATGAGGATATCCGCAGTAGAACCAGAGTAACTGACATATCCCAACGGATTATTAAAGTGAAATGGCAATGGGCTGGCAATATAGCTTGGAAAACCGATAAATAACAGGAAGAAAGGTTCTCGAGTGGCAACCTCGTACCGGTAAGCGAAGTGCAGGGCAGCCACCCACTACATGGAGGGATGACATGGTAAGATATGCAGGAAATCAATAGATGCAGGTGGCTTAGGACCATGGTTTGTGGCATTCCTTGGGCAGGCATATATATAATATGCCTTGTGACGGCTGTAATGATGATCACAATGAAACCAAATGAAAAACTTACTACGAATACTCAATCTTTATTCGTCTTCACGTATTCTCACACGCTTTTTTCACACACACACACACACACACACACACACACACACACACACACACACACACACACACACACACACACACACACACACACACACACACACACACACACACACAAATAGGTCGCAAATAAGAACTAAGAACTAAATAATAAGAACAATTATTTGTCCCTTTTAATACAGCTATTGGGCTATTTTGATTTTTAATAAAGTGATTTTACTTTAATTTAAATAATTTATTTTGCACTACTATACCAAGTAGCGTTTTTTCTGTCACTCCTATTGAATTTGATAGTGCTCGCTGAAATTTAGCGTCTCTAGGCGGATCTGAATTGCGCGCTGACCCGGCTGTTAAAATATTGCAAAAATAATCGAATATATTTATTTTTACTTTCATGCTGACGACTATCTTGTTCTATTTTATCGCGGTTAAATGTTGTAAATCAAATATTTACAATTTTTTTCATTATTTGTTATTAAATTGTTTACAGTTATTATCACATTTTAGCTTACATTACAAATTCTTGGTAGGATGCGATGCATAAATAGGTACCTTATTTTCGTAAACAACTATAATATATATATTTGTTTGTTTTTTACCACCAAATATATTACTAACTTGCTGTTCCCCGCGACTTCACCCGCGTTCAATTTAGGTTTTTTTTTTGCGTGGAACCCTAATTATTTTTCTGAAATTAAAGTAGCCTCAGTTACTCCTTATTACATCAGCTATCTGCCAGTGAAAGTCCCGTCAAAATCGGTCCAGCCATTTCGAAGATTAGCCGGAACAAACAGGCAGACAGACAGACAGACAAAAAATTTAAAAATTGTGTTTTTGGTATAAATACCGTATACACTTTCATATGTATTTAGTAAAAAAGCTGTTAGTTTGATATTACAAACAGACACTTCAATTTTATTTATTTGTTATAGATGATACTTCAACACAATCTTGAAAATGTTCAATGAATTAAAAAAAATAACTACCAATATTTTTTTGATTTTTAGTCTGTGTTTTGCATTCGAAGATCAGTTATAAAGCGCCATTAATGGGACATTTTGCAAAAGCGAAACCTATCTTACCTAATTTTTACGTCGCTTCATGAGCAACATTCTTAGTTTTGGAAAATACAAACCGTGTCATTTTCAAAGTAACACGACTAAGTTCATAATATTAAAAGAAATGCACGTCATTACAAGATTTCTATGTAAAACGAAGACTACTGATGGGACTTATGAAAAAGTATTTTTTTTATTTTGTTTAATTTAATTCGAGACGAAAATAAATGTGAAAGGTCTTTATCTGTCATAATAATTTTCATCGAAAACAGCATAAACTTATAAAATTCATACACACGGTCAATCATACTGAAGTTGATCAATTGTATTATAAAATATTTAATAGACTATTTTCAGTATAATGCCATTAATGTATGATCAAGCACTTAAAAGTTTTATCAGATCGCTAAATGGTTAACTATCATTTTATGATAAGGTCATGCTTTTCTATAAAAAGCTGCAAGAAATTAAATCACGGACCTCTTGGTTTGTTTTACTATTCACTTAATTAGTAAAAACAAGATGGACTGATCTCAAAGTTTACCGTATGTGTAAAAAGTGCTATTTGGAATTTTATGCAGATGATAATCAAAGTTTCTATGTAAATAGGTGTAACAGAGCAGGTATTATATTCATTGGTAGAAGCCATCCATATTTGGAACAGTTTTCTGCAGCACTACGACTACGAATTACTACAAATAAGAAATACCAAAGCCATCATCATTTTCTGTACAGAACCCGGCAAAGTGTTGCTCAAGGCACTATGAATTAAGCAGCTGATAAAAATGTTACATCATAACTATTAACAAAAATTGTTACTGCAAATGGTCTTATAGAAAAAACTATTCCGCCTTGTCAGGTGCAGGAACTATTAATAGAAGGAGAAAAGGTAAAATTTTGTTTTAGAGATGCGCAATCAATATTTCTTTGTCTGCAATTGTGCATAAAATAAAAAATAACTTCAGCCAAAGAGCACAACTGGCATTATACTCAGGCCCATCAATTGGTATGTAAAAAGAAATAATTTTACCAGGTTTAAAAAAATCAATCAAAATTCGAAAAATCTAAAATAATAAAATCACAAAATGTAGATCTGTGTGTCTATAGAGACATATATTGATTTATGGCCGCTTAGTAACTGACGGTAACTCAGTACCTATATAACATCCTGCAGTCTCGCGAAAAACTAAGAGAAGAGAATCAGAAAGAAGAAGAGAAAATTTTGTGATAGAATTAAAGTGAAAATTACAAACTTATCCAAGATACACAATGCGTTACAGAAAAAATATTTAAAAAAATAAACTAATGAGTTTGCGTCATTTTTAAAAAAGGTTACAAGATATAACAAAAAAAAAAGTAAAAAAATTTAGGATCTGATTGACGATATACATCATACTTTTGGAAACCACGCCAGTTGTAAACAATACTTTAGTGGAAAATGGTTGTACACAAGAGAATTATTTCTTTTCAATTTACCGCCGAGTTGTAAGTAGAAGGTTAAATACGCCATATGCCAATTTAATTAAATATATTTTATATAAAGTGATCTTGACTACGTTTCATCAATTTACCATTGATAAAAAAGAGAACAACAATTTACTATTGTGTTTACAAACACTATCAGTTGAACCTTGCAGCTTGTTCATTATTTTATTATAAATAGCTATAAATGTATATTTTATTTATAAAAACATTCTCATAATATTTCGTATTATTTTTTATTTTGCCCTATCTGAAACATTCTAAGCTCTATAGAAAATGTGGCGTATGAAATGACTGACAATCACTAGAACATTTTATCTAGGTACAAATATGTTTTACGTTGTCGTGGCCTCCACATGATATTTTTTTCAGCATTATGTACCCTTCTGTATGTGAAACGAATACGAATATTCCATATGTATACCATACAAAAGTAAATTAAAGTGACAGTCTATATACGTCCCACTGGTGGGCACAGGCCTTCTCTTATTTCTGAGAGGATTTTAGGGCAGAAATGTGTCCTGCTGCCCCAATGCCGATTGGCGAACTTCACATGTCTTCGACTTTTTTTCTTATTCCTCATACATGCAAATTTCTCACAATGTTTTCCTTCACCCGAGCATGTGCTAAATCAGCACATAATATTACAATTAAAAATTTCAATGGAGCGGCCAGGGATCAAACCTGGGCGAAATTTACAGCGACCGCTTAAACCCAGAGCTACTAATGTAACACAAACAAATACGATTCAACAAATATAATAAAAACTCTTACGTACTTAAAACTTAAACACTTGATAGCTCGTGATGCCTTCTGGACGAAGCTACAGTACCACACCGTGCAATATAATTGAAGATGCTTAATCGCGACCTAATTCTCAGTGGTGCGCAAGCATAATACCCAGTATATCACTTATATACTTGTCACCTCTGCAGTCTATTAATCTTTGCACTTTTCTACGTAATACAGAACGTAGCCGCTAGACGGTGTTGACGTCGGCTAAAATCTCTGCGATCGCCGTTTCGTCAAGGTCATTCAAGCTTCTTAAAGCCTTAATTCAAAATAGTTTTGACTTTTTGACGTTTTAGATTTAATGGAATAAAGATTTTTGTTCTTAATTTTAACTTATATGTATTATTTGGCAATATTTTTACTTTCAACTTTATAATTAATTAGTTACAGTCTGTATACATATCACTGCAACACAGCCATCCTGTCATTTCTGAAAGAGTTTTAGGGCTAGGAATTACTTTAGGAATAACTTTATTGCAAGCTCTTAAAATGTTTATTTATTGCTCTTACAAAGAAACTGAGAGCAATTATTATAAATTAAAATTTTATGAAGTTTAATTAGTTGTGCACAAAATTGTTTACTACAATGGAATCATGCTATTTACGGAAAACGTTTTTTGTTCGACTTCATGTTACTACATTTTAATTTGGCAGCCTCATTGGTCTAGTCGTCATAAGCGCGATTGCTGTTCGTTCCTGGTCGGGCCAAAACTCACTTATTGGGTTCCTGACAAGATCTTCTCAGTAGCAGCCCGGAGTCAGAAAGTTAGCAGTGTTTCACCCCCGTACCACGGAAAGCACGTGAAGCTATGTTGCTCCTGCGCATGATCTTTTTCCGGTCGTGTCAAAATGCGGGACGATTTAAAAATCAACCTCTAGGGGCTAAAAGTGGATTGACATCCATACGTTAGAGTAGAAAACAATTAAAAATCGTTCAACGAGCTAAAACTTCGTGCTAAGGATCTACCATATAAATGTTTATAATATTATGTAATCGATTCAAGGATCAAAGTTTTTAGACATAGCAAAGCCCAAATAAAAAACATTGACACACATTTTCGCGTTTACTAGGTGGTAGGACTCTTTTTCTCCCTAGGAGTCCGTCGAGGTAGGTACCATCTTTTTAACTGTTTCTGCTACTAATTAGTTATGCTTATAATGCTGCATTCCAATCTGATATGGAGAGCCAGTATAATTACATGGCTGTGAAGCATTCCTTCTTAATCATCAGAGGTGACAACGCATCTGTAGTTTTCTTTGTTTGAAGTTGGCAAACAACTGTTGTTGGAACACTTTTGCCAATAGACACTTACATCTTTATTCTCGAATAAGATTCAAAATGTAGATGTATTGCAATCCCTGAGGGCTTAGACAAAATGTCTGGTTATCAGTAAAAATAGTCTCCGTTTCTATATAATAATCTTAAACTAAAATGTTATATTGTGTCTTTATGATTTTTTTTTCCAAAAGTTAGTCCCCACAAAAAAGCATTTGCTCTTTATTACACATTAGTTCTATAAATATGAAATTCTATGTAATACTAGTTGCCCGATAAATTGACCGACACGGGCGGCAGCTGAAGAAAAATTGGATGACTTACCATTTTTCTGCTGCCTTGACGTACTAAATAATTCTCAACAGAATAAAAAAACACTTTATTATTATCATCATCATCATCATCACAGCCCTTCACAAGGCTATTGCTGTACATAGGTCTCCCCCAAAGATGCCACAAAGCACGGTACTGAGCCACTGGCGACAAACCTTAGTTTAACAGGGTAGCTAAAATAAGATTTTTTTTACAAGACTGACTGTAATTTTTTCCTGGAGATCTATTTTAGAAGTGTCTATGACAAAGTATAAATTTTTGAGTATTTTCAGCTAAAACGGCAAAAATAAAATAAAGCCAATAGTTTTACAGATAGCATATCCATTACATTAAATAATAAAAATAGATATACGTGGTAGGGCCATGCGGCAGCTATATAAGTAGTATAGTTGTAGCACGAATGGGTCGGCTCGACCGGGGAAGGACCACGCTCTCACAGAATACCAGCGTAAAATAGCAGCTTAATGCTGCTGTGTTTCGTATGGTGAGTGTAGAGAACCGGATACCCTTTTTACTGGAAAAGAGGCATGCTATCTTAGTCCTCACGGTGGACAACGCATCTGCATTTTAATTCGCAAACGAAGATAGATGTAGATGTCTATGGGCCACAGCAACCACTTACCATCAGGTGGACTGTGTGCTCGTTTGTCACACTTATTCTATAAAAAAAAGGTGAAAACGGATATTATTGACGTAAGGAACACGTAAGTACAAAAGTTTGGTATTTCGAAATAAATGAAAGGTCTCTGAATGTACTTCGTTTTGCACTTTGTTATTAACAAATTTTTAATTAAACGAATCTATTACATTCATAACCTACTATGTCTATGAAATATAACTCAAAATTACTTCTTGATGTAAAAATGTATTCGTAGTAATTTATAAAAAAGAAACCATAAAAATAGATCAAAACATTTTTTCGTGCTGGACATTAAAAAATTCCCAAATTCAACTTCAAAAAGTCTCATATTAAATTGTTAGAATACCGGCTGCCAACCATCATAAGTAATTTCTTATTGTAAAATAAGGATCTTCTACGTTCCGTTTTTTTTAAATTATTTCTTTTCAAGATCTATATTTGCACGATAAGAGCATTGCCTATACAGTTTTCTTTTATACATCAACGAAAATATAAAGTTCTTCTAATTTTTTGTTGATGTATAAAACATTAAGAATCTGCTCATAGAACAGTTAATATAAGACAATACTAAAAACTTATCAAATTATGGAGTTACTTAAGTGACGTGTTGTTGAAATATACTCAATTTTAATTAGATGTAATGACAAAATAATGTGAGGATATTAATCATACGCATTTTTTTTAAATATCTTAGACTAAACAAAGAACATTTTAGTAACACCAAAAATTTAAATTAACCAACTGATTGAATCGATAGAGCAAAAAATTCTGAGTTAATCAGAATATATATAACTCAATTTAGTAAAAATGAGTTATATCTGGTATTGATATATTCATTACGGATTCCATCACGCAGGGATACTTTCGGGAAGCAAAGCCTTTTTATAGATCATTGTACGAGGGTTACCAGCTTACCGGATAAATCTGCTCTTGACCGGGTTTTAAGAGCAAGGACCGGCTGCCGGCCCATTTTTAATACAGACTAAAATTTTACAAGCATAAAGGAAAGAAATAGGTTATCAGATCAGACAACAACCTATGCGTATATAATACACTCTCTTTTTTTAAGATTTTGAAGAATAAGTGAAGAAAATAAATTTCAACCGAGTAGGATCCATTGATTAACCTCTTGGTCGAAATTGAACTTACCTAGTTTCACAATTTGGCCAAGGTAAAATAAACTCATTAACAACTTCTAGCGTAGTATTCCAATAACTGCCGGATAACATGGACGTTAAACATAATTAAGAAACAAGGATTTACCTATTATTTAAGTTTTTTAGACTGCATGCTACTGCAATAATTAAAGTTATAAATACAAACATTATGGCTAGGTATTAAATTACTTCACAGTCATTAAATTTAAACGTGGTTGGAAAATTTAATGAGGTTAAGTTTTCGATAATAAAGTTATCATATCGTTTTTGAATGAAATTATATAGAAATATGAACAAAACCCCTAGCAGAGGTGAATGGAACTATTTTTACATTGAAAGTCACTTAATGGGGATACGAATTCAATACGATAGGAAACTCATATTCGGGGGGCTGATGACTTGCATCTGTGATGCTGCATCCCTTTTAGCGATCTGGATACTTATTTTTCGGTATAAATATAAAATTATAATCATCTCAAGATCTTCCAGGCATTTTCGTTAACGAAACAGATAAAGGATAAAGAATTCTCTTATGTTACGACCACACCCCGCAATCAGAATACAAAAATTAACCATGTAGTGGCGCTGTAAGAATATCCACTACCCAATATTGTCCCATGGATGTCGTAAGAGGCAACAGTGGGGAAAAAATCAGGAGATAGGCAGCAACGTCTTCCTAATAACGATTAAAAATAAAAATAAACTGCGGTTACCAACCCGCTTACCAAGCGTGACAACTATGAGACAGTTTAAGGGTAGGCCTATATTCAGCAGTGAATTTTAATACGTTGATTTGTAATCGATGGACGAAAAATAAAGTATCTTATACAAGTAATACATATAGTTTTAGGTAAAGAATTTTACAAATGGACAATGTTTGCTGTAGCGTGTCATACAGACATGATTTTTCGAGTTGCAAGTTACAACAAAAGCCTTGCAGGTGCATTTTTCTTACTGCCATATGTTCGTGTAGTTGCAGCGCTTGTGTGTGACAGTTTTGCTTTGATATCTGATATCTCCAAATTTCTGTTTCAAATCAATACCATCGAGCGAGCATCAGCGCTTAGATTGCGAGTGAATGGAAGTACGATATATTATATTTGCTTTTTGAATAAACACTTACCGTTACCGTTACAGCCTCTCAAAAGTCCGCTGCTAAATATAGTTATAGTTTTGAGCTACCTCTTATGACTACCAAAGCAATATACTTCAGTACAAAATGGTATAATATAACTTAAATTAAAAAAAAAACCGAAACAAAAGGAACTAGTAGCTGAACAGATTTTCTTGAAATATAGCTAAGAACATTCTCGATTAAGACAACTTTCAAAGGAAAAGAACTTGATCAAAATTGGTTCATCCGTTCAGGAGCCACAGATAGACACACAGATACACAGACACATAGATACACAGACACACAGATACACAGATGCACACATACACAATACAAACATATTACACCTCAAATCATCATGGACAATTTACTTCAGGGATATGTTGAAAAACTGGAAAAGTAACATTCGTATATCAATCTGACAGCTGCCAAGAGTTTTTTTTGTTTTTCACATACATATTACGCACACAAATACTTGTCTAATTTCGTTATTAAAAATGGTATTGAACAAAGCATTTAACCAGTAATAGCAACACAAGTAGCATAATTAAATTTAATAGTGGCGGTATGAGAATATTTCCTACCCCATACCGTCCCATGAGTGTTGTTAGAGACGACAAAGGGAAACAAACCAGGACATAGAAAGCAGTGCCTTCCTTATAACAACTGAAAAATAAAAAACTGGGGCTGCCAACCCGACGGCCAAGAGTGCCAACTTTGGCAGTTACCTCCCCTATAAGGTAATCTGTGTAGAAGGGCTATGTTCAGCACTGGACTTTTATAGGCTATTACGGTAACGGTAAAATTAAAACGCTTAGTGCGTTATTTCGGAGTTGTATGGTCGATCAAGACAAATCGGAGAAGTGCATTATTTTATTATATACTAAGTGAAGTCTAATTTTATGAAATTATTTATTAATTTGATTGAAAGTAAATTAACATCATTATATTATAGAATTTTTATTTGTTTCTTTTTATCAATCATCACCGATGCAGCCCCTCAGCGATTTTTTTGCGGAGCATACAATTAAAACAAAAACATTATAATAGTACTAGGTAGGTACCACCCCATTACCTATTTCTGCCACCAAATAACATCGCTTCCAATGTTGTCTTCTAGTTTAAAAGTTATAGAGCACTTGTGTATTTACAGGCTGTAAGGCATTTCGATATGATTGTTGGATGTAGGTTTCCACGGACAGTTTCATTTTACCTTCAGGTAATGAGGAAAGTAGGACTTTATGTTTGTTTGTCACTTCATTTTTATTAATAAAAATCAGTATGAAAAATGTATAATACCACACAAATAAATTATATTTAAACAAATTTTCCGTGTGCGCTGGCGTGACCGTGCTTTGTGGCATTCCTTGGGGGAGGCCTATGTTCAGCATTGGACTTGTGAAGGGACCACGCTCTCACAGAATATTAGCGCAAAATAACGGCTTAATGCTGCTGTGTTTCCACTTACCATCATGTGGGCTGTGTGCTCGCTTGTTACCCTTATTCTATAAAAAAAATAACCAAAAAAACTTTAATAGGCTTAGCCATGAAATTTAAAATTCTAGGTATTCAAGGGGTCCTTATTAGGTACCTTTGTAAAATAATAAGTGTATCGGTCTAATAACTTTTGGGTTATGGGGGTTCGATAGCTGCTCAAAAATCGTGTGGTTCGTGTAAATATACACATTGCCTTACGTCGCCCTTTTCCTTCCCGAACTTGACTGACACTTACTGACATTTCTTTATTTTAAACGGATCAAGAACTTCGAAAATTTTTTGAGAAAACTAAACTATGAGCAAAAAAATCGATAAATGATAAAAAAATTATATTTCGTTGCAGATTGCGCGGAAAGTGATATCCTTTTTGTATATATAAATGGTTGATAGCAAATTTATCATGAATCATTTCGTACCTAAAAACCGCGCTACACTTTTCTGGGACGCGTGGGGGTGACGCCACCCGGGAGGGAGAGGGACAGTGTATAAACTTACTTTAACTTCGCTCTGTAACGTACATATGCTGATAGATAAAAGTACTCTATTAATTTTGCAAATTTTTTAGCTAAAATGATTGAACTAACCTCGTTCACTGCTGGTTTCTTTCGGTTGTCATCGGGCGGTTAGGGTATATGCGGCGTAAGTTCGCCAAACCGAGTGTTGAATTATTTTAATTTTTCATTATGAGAGCAAAGTTTATCTAATGATAAAATAATATCTATGAAAAATAATAATAACCTAATAATAACGCCAATAAATCACTTTTCAATTAAATGAAACTAATTTTTACGGATTATATCGCGTTTAATTTTACTTTTTAATTCCCGACGTTTCGGGTGCTTTACAGCACCCATGGTCACGGGGGGGACTGAGGTTTTTTGACGTCCCAATGTGTAGTTAGCCCGATATCTTCAGTTTTCTAATATATCGTCCTTGTTACGTCGAAGTTCAGCGCCGAAACTAAATCTTCCCAAAGACGAGTTTAAAGCGTTGTACAACTTACGCAACAGACCAGAGCTCACGATTCTCCGCGCAGATATAGGAAATGCTACGGTAGTAATGGACACGTCAGAGTATAATCTCAAAACACAACAACTTTTATCGGACGAAAGTATAAGAGATAAACTTTGTTTTGATGTTTGACATTTATTTAAATTAAAAATTATATTAAATCGAAATCCTATAAGAAATATTTGACCCTAGTAACTAGACGGTTAATCACCGGAAATGGGCTAAAATATCTAAATCAAAGAAAAAAGGCTTTGAAAGTTGTCGACAAAGTCGCGGGCATTGAGCGTGATAATGACTAAGATGAAAGATTAGAAATAAATTTACAAAGTAGAATGTTTAGTTTGTTGCATTTAACAGTTGTAGTACATTTTTATAGAATAACGGTGACGCGAGTACACCCTAATGCTAGTATTGTGTGAGGGTCCAAGGTTGTAGTAGTTACAGATAACACCGAAGGTTTCGGGTATCGAGCGTGATGATATCTAAGATGAAAGATTGGAAATAAATTTACAAAGTACTATGTTTATTTTCTTAGAATTTAATAGTTGTAGTACCTTTTTTATAGACTAACTGTGACAAGCGAACACACAGTCCACCTGATGGTAAGTGGATGCTGTGACCCATAGACATCTACATCTATTAATCAATCCCTGAGGACTATGATGGAATGTCTCGTTTGAAGCGAAACGGGTCTCCGGTTTTCTACACTCCCAACATCATTAAGCTGTTTTCTTTCGCTGGTATAGCGAGGCCCTTTCCCGGTCTAGCGGAGTAATTCGTCTAGAATAACCGAAATTACTTGTATGGTAAACCAGTGTTTTAGATTTGCCATATCCCCTGATGTGCCGCGTAATAAAAAATTATACTTAACGAACGACATCACTATCGTAATTTATATTTATATTGTAATAATATTATAGAATATTCGCTTAGATATTCAGTATTCGTACGACATAACTACTTCGAAAATAAATAATATAAATTTTTAATAAGAGACAACAAAATAAAAATAAAACACGATGATTAAGTAAAGATTTTCTTTACCCAAGTTCTTCATGTGGTATTTATAAGAGGCGATTATTCAAAATACCAGAAAGACTTCTCAAAATCGTAAGTGTTAAAAGAAAATAAATGAATAACTCGACGATAGTGCGTCCACAATCGGGTCCGAATTTTCCGATTTTCTTTTTCCACATTGGAGATCTTAGTACTAGGAGTCATCTTTAGTCAGCCGCTTGTCGGAAGCTATAACATGTTTCTGGAATTTTCCGTAGTCACTTTTTACCAGATCCATGGGATGAAATTAGTATTGGATAATGAGGATGGGTGATTTTTTTTACGCCGCCACTATATAGCAAAAACTTTATTTACTTTTATAACCTATCTACGTGGATATTTACGTATCTCACCGACGTGCTTAGAGCCACACATATATCTATGTTGGGGCTTTCTCTGTGGTCTTGGTTTCTTACCGGGGGCTCAGTGCTTGTGTGTTATTAATGTTTCTCCTGCGTTTTCATCCGACCCGAGAGGGTGCTTTCAGGTATCGAGATATGTTTCTGTCCATGTAATCCTTTTCAGTTCTTTTAAAAACCCAAATAAAATAATTTCATGGGGAAACTTACAACATGGCAATATATGTGGCTTGGGCGGTCTTGGGATTACAAAACTGCCAAACGTTCATAAATACTGTCACCGACGACGATTTTGCCAGATTGTAAAAATTTGCTAAAGCTTTTTTCATTAATACTATGTTTTTATTAATAATGTCGTTACTAATATTTTTTACCTTTTAGTGGCGGTGTAAGAATATCCATTACCCCATATCATCCCGTGGGTAACAAAGGCGACATAGGAAAACAAATCAGGAGATGGGCAGCAGCGTCTTCCTAATAACGACTAAAAATAAAAAAATGCGGCTGCGAACCCGCTTGCCAAGCGTGGCAACTATAGTAGATATCCCTCCTATGATGCAATCTACGGGGAGGCCTACGTTCAGCAGTGGACTTTATAAGGCTCTAACGGTAACGGTAATAATGTCATCACGGTACATAATATGTGACCCTTTTGGATCGGAAAGGGTTTTCTTTACTAGATAGATTTTTATGTCTCCCAAAGGCTACAAGTATTTTACTCCACGTCTTCTATGTAGGGAGATGAGGTAAAGCATTATACTTCAAAATATTTAAATTAAAAATATATATGTTTGTTTCTGTTTTATTTGGTTTCTTAATTCACAAAAAGTTTATATACGAAGAATATAGAATAGGTTGGTAGATATATTTTAAGAGTTTCTCGGGAATCGTGGATGCGTTTTGCATGCCTAAATTTGACTGCATAAGCATGCAGACCCGGAACAGAAGAAAAAACAGTGTTTGTATGCCATACAAATAGTTGTTCCGTGCGAATTCGGGCATGTGATGTGATGCGCCGCAGCTAAATGCCTCTTTTGAAATTGATTCTGAGCCTTCAATTTGGTTGAAAATTATACAATTTAAAAATATTCTTTTAGTCAAAACTAAACACCACAAATATCCAAGAAACGCCCATAATTTACTTGGTTCGCAACTGTCAATTATTAAGTAGACAGGTAAAAAACGAGCCATTCAAAGCGGTGCGTCTAACAGGGTTCTCGGAATGTTCGCCGCTTATCTTCAAGTCAAAGGCTTAATCATTTGATGGTTACGAACACGTGGCTCAGTGATCGCAGTTTGTGACTGTCGAGTCGGGATAAGTGTCCCTACTAGTAAAAAGTCGCTTAATACTGAATCTATACGACTTTCAGTTATGTAGAAATGTTATATTAATATTGGCCTCAATATTTCCATTTATAGCAATTTACCCTTTAGTCTATTATGGGCCGATTTTCAATGCTCAGATAAACAAACAAATATCATTTATTTGACAGGTAGCTTTATTTGACGAATAACTCGACCAAATAAGAGATAAATCTGTGTCCCTTTGGCGACTAAATAACAAGTTATTCGACAAATCGTTTTATTCGACGAGAGAATGTCATTAAAAAAAACATTATATTTTCATATATTATTTTGATTTTGCGTTTATTACAAAGTTGAAGGGTACTACACCGGCCTACAAAAAAATCGACCCACCTACGTTTTTTTCGCAAAAAAGTGTCCTATAGGTTTTTACCACAATCGATAGATATTTTTATCTTTATAATGTAATAATGCAATTATAGGGTTGTAAAAAACTAAACAACGGCGCGTAAAACGGGATATTTTACATACAAATATGATGATATTGAAACCATAACATTTTACAAAATTTACGATTGTACTGTGAAGATCGATATTTATTTTTTGACATTTAAAAATGTAAACCTTACTCTAATATGGGGTGTTTCTTCCTCTTGCTTTTATCATCGCCTGCATACGCCTATTAACAGAACAGAACAGAAACATTTTTTATTCAATATAGATTATAAATAATACTTGTTGAAATTCACTCTTTTTTTTAATTACCACTGGTTCGAAAAAAACCTCTGCCCTGGGAAGAACCAGCAAGAAACCCAGCGGGACTTTTTTAAATAACAGCTTACAATCATGTATGTTACACAATTAACAACACAAAACAAATTAGAAATAGCTTGGTAGCGATCACTCATTCCAGGGTTATTATCATCCATAAATTCTTTAATATTATAATAACCCTTTATACAAACTTTGTTTAATAAAGTTTTGAACTTTGAGCAGGTCAAATTTTGCATATTTTCTGGGATTTTGTTGTAAAGCGTATACATCGCCCCAAGAATGAATTACTGACTCGATGGAGTCGAGTAACTGGTACTACTAGTTTAAGTCGGTTCCTAGTTTTTACAGAATGAATATCGCTTATTTTTGTAAAACTACTTTCATTTTTGTGTACGTACATTACATTTTCATAAATGTATTGAGAGGCCAAAGTTAATATATTATTTCCTTAAATTTTGTCGCAGCGACTCTATAGGCTTTAAATCATAAATTGCTCTTATGGCCCTTCTGTAAAACAAATATAATTTCAGTTTCAGTCGTGTGTCCTCATAGCAAAATACCATACGACATTATGCTATGGAAATAGCTAAAGTAAACTAGTCTAGCTGTTTCAACACTGGTAAGATTTCTAATCTTTTTTACAGCATATGCTGCAGAACTAAGTCTGCTTGCTAGTTTTGATATATGGGGGCTCCATTGAAGCTTCGCGTCTAGTGTGATTTCAAGAAAATGGTGGTATCTACAAGACTCAGTTCCTCCCCATTTAAAATCACATTAGTATTTAATTGTTTGACATTTGGAGTCATGAATTTTATACATTTCGTTTTAGTGCCATTTAAATGCAAATTATTAACATTGAACCAATTTACTAATTTAGATATAGCATTATTTACTTCGTCATATTTTATTAATTGTCGTCTTAATTTGAAAATTAAAGAAGTGTCATCAGCAAATAATACTATATCATGGTTATACTATGTAAGGTAAGTCATTAATGTATACAAGAAACAGAAAGGGGCCGAGAATTGAGCCTTGAGGTACGCCCATTTGTACCATCGACACGGAAGAGTTCATACTGTTAATGACAATTTTTTGCTTTCTGTTACTTAAATATGAAATAATTAATTTAAGAGCACCACTTCTTACACCGTAGTGTTGAAGTTTCCTGATTAATGTTTCATGGTGAACACAATCGAAAGCCTTGGATAGGTCACAGAATATACCCAAAGCATCCTCTGAATTCTCCCTATGAGATATATTTAATCAGCTCAACACTGGCATCAGTTGTCGAGCGACCCCTGTGAAGCCAAATTGTTTTATGAAGTAAATTATTTATATTAAAGAAATTTAACATTTGATCAAGAATATTTTTTAAAAAAATCTTACTAAGTGTTGGTAGTACAGAAATAGGTCTAAAATTGGCGGGTTCAAATGTACTACTAGATTTAAATAAAGATATTACTTTACTATGCTTCATTAAATCAGGAAACACACCAGATTTGATACTAGTATTAAAAATAATAGCTAGATGAGGCGCGATAGTATCTATTATAGACGCAATAACTTTAACGGAAATCCCCCACAGATCCGCAGTTTTGTTAATATCAATAGTTTTAATATATTTTATAATATCTTTTGATGATTCTTTATGAAATTTTAAATTCTTTGTACACTCATTTACATTTTGTTTAAGTAGTGATTCGGCAACGGCAGGAGAATAATTCAGTGACTTAGTGGTTAAGATCGGAATATCAGTAAAATATTTCTCCAAAACCATTGCAACGTCCTGATCTGATTCATTTAATTTGTTGTTAACACTTAACTGGTAGTTTGAATTGCGAAAGTTGATGTTACCAGTTTCGCTATTAATTATACTCCATGTCATTTTAATTTTATTAGAAGCCGTCTTAATTTTGTTGCTCAAATGCAAAGACTTGGCTGTGGAGCACACTCTTTTAAATATTTTGAATATTTTTACATATTCCTAAATTGACGCTAGGATTATATGACTTTTCATGGTAAAGATCATAAACCTTTGTCTGCTCTTATGGACTCCTACTGTCGCCCATTCATTGAATGACTTCCAACTGTTCAAGGAGAATGTTTTAGAAGAAGTATTGTTAAATCCATTGCAAATAAGCTTAAACAATGTTCCACAAAAAATTAAGATCATTTTGGTATGAAAGTGATGGAAGTTTTTCACTATGTTACTTCTAAACTTCTCCAAGCGTCGTGCATTTACTGGAGCAAACACAGTCATCTACTTGCTTTTTGTGAACCTAAGGTAACGAAACTAATTGTCCACAGTGATCAGAACTTAATTATTGAATTATACATTTATGCAACGGCTTGACATTTGTAAAATGTTTCTATACATGTTGCACTAGATTGAGCAATACGCGTTGGCTCTAAGAATAAATTAAAAAGACTATATGATTTAAACAATGATCTAAATTTAATATTGATGGAGGAAGCTTCTAGGAGATTGATATTAAAGTGTCCACATATTACAACAGATTTATTCTGTTTATTAAGCTTAACAAAAACTTCCTCCATAATTTTTTCAAAAGTATCGTATATAAAACATGGGGGTCTGTAGACGCTCACAACAATGAGGTGCTCAAACTCAACACATGCCATTTCTACAGTTGGCTCAAGAGAGAAGCTCACAATATCTTTACGTTCTTTACATGATAATAATTTACTAGCTAATATTAAGGAGCCACCTCTTAAAACCGTTTCTCTATTGAACGAACTGACCACCTGGTGATTACTGAAGTTAAACATTAAGCTATAAGCTTTTTACAATTCAATTTCTAGCTCTTGCCTATAATTCCTTGTATATTTTGATGCACCAGGTGTAAACCATTTTTCTTATCACTGTGGAGTCATACAATTAAAGATTTGTAAGTTACATTCTAAATTATTTAAATTATTATAACAGCTAGAGATTACTCTATTGTCTCATTTTCTAATTTAAATTACTTGGAACCGATTCTAAATTACATATTAAGTCATTATACTGCTCAAAAGAAGCAGATGTCTGTGTAGCCAAGTCCTTGGCTGAGTTAATATATAAACAATAAGATAGCACATTTGCTATCTGTCTTAAATTACATTTAGATAGGTAATACTATCACTAGTAAAAATTTCTTAATTAAATTATTTATGTCTATTAAATTTATTCTATTATAATAATTATAACAATTAAATGTCAAGTTTAAACTATTATTACATGAAAAGTTATTCATTAATAAATTTAAATCGTATCTTATTTTTTATTTCCTTGTGGCCAACCCTGTATGTAAGGCAATGTAAACAAGATAATTTTATACACTTAAAGTATTTAGATAATCGATATATTTTAATAATTGAGTTTTGTTTACATTACCTCTTATCCCAACATGAATTATTAATGTGCTATTAGGGAAAAACTTACTAGTTAAAACTTTATTCATTATATGACTGATGCTCAGGCATGCAATAATTACTGATCAGATGTCCTTTTAAACAGTTATTTAACATCATGCCCAAATTTTGCCTACATCAAAATATAATAAACGTAAAAAAATTAAATTAAATATTTAAATTACTTTTTACGTTTATATTCTTTGTCATGGCACAGTCATAGAGTGTAGGTGAAAATAATGAGTCCTTACTGTTTACATTATTTACACATATTGTCCCCGATGAACCTGGTATGGAGCGCTGATACTCACTGTGATGTATTATTAAGGAGTCAAACCGCTCCTCATTATACTTACATGACTTTACCAGATTATTCATGGCCAATATGTGTTTTTTATCTCATCCTGAGCCGATGCATATTTGTTTGATACAATTTGTAGGAGTTTTTGTAATAAAATTGTTGAATTTAGACACTCTATATCACTTTCATAACAGTTATTCATATTTTCACCTCAATTGAATATAATTTAAGTTTATTAATTAGGTCTTGCTTTTCTTGCATACATTTAAATAATTTTAACATTAATTTTAGTTTTAATTATTTTTGCAGTTTTGTAATATATTTATTAATTTTATATATTTCTTTAATTTTCTTCTACAATAGGTAGTCCTAGCTGCAGTTCTTGATGTGACATAATCATCACCAATCAAATCGATTGTTGTGGAGGGTTGTAATGCTTTAGAATATTCACATTCTATGAGCGCATTGAACAGACTTTGAGTTTGGGACGCTTTCATGTTATTTATGTATTGTTTTAATTGCACAATCTGCTCATTAGCCTCACTTAACTGTAACTGCAATGCAGCAATTAACCTGAGAGATTCCTTATATTCCTTGCTGCATTGGTCAAACTCATCGAATGTTCTCTGAAGTTGATCCTTTCTTTGAAACAAATGTTTATTCTTTATGCAACTTAACCATATCACTTTTAGCTTAGTATTTTAGCAATTATATTTATTATTTCCTTTCTTTACACAACAGCTCACACTGCTCCTTTGACGCCCAAGTTCTTGAAGCGCCATTTAAAGTTGGTTCTCCAATTGCGCGTTTTATGTTGCGTGTATTTATTTTACTATTAAGTTTAAATAGCAAAAGAAAACAAAGAAAGAAAACCCAAGAAGCAGAGTAGGCAAATGTCCAGATCTATGGTTAATTTACAGATCTTAAATTAAATTATCATGTAAATAATTCAAAATGAAATACAGAACACTTAAAAGGTAAATCTTAAAATGTTAAAGGGATAACAAGAATTATACTTACAGTTAGTTTAAACGATGTTCGTTACAGCTGTCAGTTTTAGTTGGAACACTACACAATGTAATTAAAATAGGTAATTCTGACTTTTACTTATTTCACAAATACAAATAAGTCGTATTTAACAACTGTAACCCAAAATTGAGGTGGATATTATCAATTTACAATATTTAATTTTTAAAAATTGTTGGGAGTAATTATTTTACAACTTGTAACTGGGGCTACCGAGAAAAAAAAGAAAAGAAAAAAAAATTAAGGGAACACATCAGCTTTCTTATGTCTTCTTGGGGTGTCTGTTCCCATTCTTCTATTAAGGCAGCTTCCAGTTGATCCAACGTCTCGGGAACTGGATTTCGGCTCTAACCTTTCTTTTATCAGGTCCCAGAGATGCTCGATGGATTTAAGTCCGGACTATTAGCTGGCCGCTGCACAATTGGAATTCCGACCTGAAGATATCCAGTAAATTGTCCCCAATATACCCAGCGTAAGGCATCACATGAGGTTGCAAATGTCCGTAATGTAACTTTCAGCATTAACCATACGATTATGAAAGTAAACCAACTCAGTACATCCGGTTAAAGATACGCCACCCCAAAACATTGTAGAGCCTCCACCAAACCGGACTGTTTCTCTGTAACACTGAGCATAACGTTCTCCTGGTCTTCGCATAACGTTACGACGTCTATCAGAGCCTACGGTCATTCGGCTTTCATCGCTGAAGAGAACTGTCCCCATTGACCAAGATTCCATTGCACGTGTTGCTAGCAAATTCTAACCTTGCTTGCCGATGAGATGCAGTGAGTTTTGGTCCCGTCGCTGGCTTGTGTGGTGTCAGGTATTGTTCCTGAAGTCTTTTCTCACCGTATTTTTACTTACAGACCACGAGTTTCCTCGGCCTACCCTGAACATCAACAGCAGAAAGATGCCGATTTCACAAAGAAGTCAAGGCAATAAAACGGTCATCCTTCGGGTTTGGAGACGTCCTCTCCAGCCCTGATCTCCGGCGGTACTCTCCCGTCTCTAAGTATCGTTTATAAACCTACGCACTGCTCATCGACTCAAATTTAATCTCCTTGCCACATTTCGCTGACTTAGCCTTCACGAACGAGAGCTACCACTTGAGCGGCTTTTGCTTCAGTGGTATCCATATTTATGGTTAAAAGTAACGATATGTCTGCTCCAACAAAGAATTAAAAGATTAAGTCACTACGATGCACAGAACCAAGAATATTACGCGTCAAAAGTCCGAAATAAACTAACCTTGCACTCATGCACAAGTCGACAATTTTATCAGTGCACTTAAATGTTACAAATACCCACAATAGCACTTGTATTCTCTAAAACAATGTCAAGTGGGTACTCAGATGTTAATTTATAACGCATAAGCAAAACGTACAAATATGTTAACGCATACTTAAGATTAAATCCCCGCCAACACATTTTTGATGTTGGCGGGATCCCAAGAATAGCTCGTGTACTGAGATTTGACGGCGAAAGGTTCATCCTGAGCTGTCGCTGTTTCTAATATTTAGTATATTTTTAACTCACATCACCAATTACATTTTCATGTTAACAAAACTGGCCTGCTATCATTCTGACAGGGTTTAGAAAATTGAAAAGTCCGTCGAGTCGCCCTAGCGCATTTGACGGGATTCTGTCATATTTAAAAATTCTAGACTTATATGTTTTCTCAAGATTTTTATAGAATAGGTGACAACGAGTTTACGGTCCACCTGCCCATAGACATCTACACTCTTTTTCAATTAAGAATCAAAATGCAGATGCGTTCTCACCCCTGGGAACTGAGATGGATTGCCTCACTTCCATTAAAAAGAGTGTTCGTTTCTCTACACTCACCATACGAAACACAGCAGCATTTAGCTGCTATTTTACTGACCCTTTCCTACTACAACCATAATATAGCAGCAGCGTGGTTCTAACAAGTAAAAAATTTATTGAACAATATTACCTTTGAATTATTCATTTTATAAAAGCAAGCAATGCGGGCAATATGTAACATGGGGCTTCGAAGGTCATTAAGTGACACTCCCAAGTTTTGAAACTTTCGTTATTGTTTATTTTTGAGAACATAATGACTGTACGGAAAATACAAAATTATTGAATAAAACCGGACTGTATCTTGTAGAACGCAAGATTTAAGAAAATCTGGCACTAGATATTCCTTTCTAAAACAAGAAAGGCTTGTTTGAGAAAATTCATACAATTTTACAAAAAGCTTCCTAAAACTAACGTGCAACAATTAAATAAATATTTAAGTTGAGGAAATGATGCGTGGAAACAGGTCTTAATCTGCACTTGCAAATCACTGACTACTAATCATTTTTAGTTCTTAATCTGTGAATGCGTACTGGATCGTCCCTGACATTACATCATCAAAATAATACCAATCCCTACCAAGGACGATTCTCGAGGCTATTGAAATCAAAAAACCTCTCAATTTCAATAGAGAAGATGGCTGGATGCTACAATCTAATCGAGATCCTATACATTTAAATAAAACTAGTTTTACGGATTTTATCGCGTATATTAACTTATTTTATATTCCCGACGTTTCGAGTACTTTACAGCACCCATGGTCACGGGGGGACTGAGGTGTATGACGTCCCAATGTCATACATAGTTAACCACGGCTACCTCCAGATTAAAAATTATTATTATTATTATTAATTATTATTCCTATAATTCTATAATTAATCGAGATCCTATAATTAATAAAATTCAAGCACACCACTGCAAGATTTTAGGATACTATATTAATCTGCATCGATCGGACCAAAATTTAATAATTTTAAGCTGGAGTTAGCCGTGATTAACTATGACATTGGGACGTCTAGCTCCTAAGTCCCACCGTGACCATGGGTGCTGTAACGCGCCAGAATCGTCGCTAATATACAATAAGTCAATTAAAAGTGATAAAATCCGTAACCGTTTATTTAAAAAATCCGTAACATTAGTTTCATTTTACACCTTCACCAACCCGTAAAAGTCCACACATTTCGTTTTCAATTTTTTGTCTATTGTGAAGTCCAAGTATTTGACTGTCCTTCACCAAAAAACTTCTTTTCCATTCGGACTCTGTGTGGCTAATTTGTCCAACTACTAAGCGTTACCCGCCTACTAAGCGTGGCAACTATGGTAAATATCCCCTTATGAATTAATCTATGGGGCAGGCCCGAGTGCGACGTCACTCCTGAGGACTAAGATGTTATGCCTCGTTTCTAGTAAGAAGGGTATCCGGTTCTCTAAACTCACCATACGAAACACAGCAGCATTGAGCTGTTTTTTTACGCTGGTATTCTGTGAGAACGCCGTCCATGGAAGCTGAACTGTTATATTAAAGCCGATACCTTGTGGTGTTTAAGGTTCTCTTTAAAATATAGTTTAAGCAATTTGTATATTTTTGTAACTTACAGCCCCACTAGGAACTCCTCCTGTATCGTGAATATGTTTTGCTATATTAATTGCACAGGAAAGAAACAGCAAAACCTGAAACAATTATTTCTTGGCTAACATAACTTGTTTCGTGTGATAATCATACTCGCAGCCCGCAGCGACACAATTAAATACGTTAGTGAGCCGTCAAGCTTTAGTTAAATCTACTGGCTGGCATGACCAGACCGTCAAACGTCGACGTTTCAAAGAATTGATGACATTATTATTATTATTATTTCAACTTCTTTTATATATATACAAATAGACTAGTAGCTAAAAAAAAAGATATGGAAGTAGACGGAGAATATAATATCTGTCTAATAATAATATAATGTAAAACTTAAGGGGAGGTACCGATTGAGTTTTACAAAATACACCCTAATATTGTGTGTTCGTAAACAATGTATATCTATGTATGTTAACTCCCTGAAAACAAATCAATTGTCTGATTACATCATTACAGCCCATTACATGTCCACAGCTGAACATAGGCCTCCCCCAAGGAATGCCAAGAAGCACGGTTCCGGACCACCTGCATCCATTGACTTCCTGCAGGTCTTACCAGGGCGTCACTCCATCTAGTGGGGGGACGCCCTACACTTCGCCTGCTGGTACGACGCTGCCACTCGAGAATCTTTCTTGCCCATCGGTTGTCGGTTCTTCGAGCTATATGGCCGGCCCATTGGCACTTCAGCTTACTAATCCGTTGGGCTATGTCGGTTAGTCTGGTTCTACTGCGGATATCCTCGTTTTTAAGTCTACCACGCAGAGAAACCCCGAGCATAGCCCTATGCTTGACCTTGAGCTTCCTCATACGGACAGTAGTGAAGGACCACGTCTCAGATCCATAGGTCATCACTGGCAACACGCACAGGTTGAGCAATCTTGTTTTGAGGTTTTGAGGTATGCCTGACGAGAAGATGATTAGTAAGAGAAAGATGGTAATCTCCCGAACGCTGCTCAGCCGAGTTGAATCCGTCGATTGACCTCTCGGTCGAAGTTGGACTTACCTAGTCGGAATATTTGTCCCAGGTAAACATACTCGTCAACAACTTCGAGCTTAGTGCTCCAACAACTACCAGCATAGGTATGACATGGACATTATACATGATCTTTGTTTTTCCATTAAGACCTATACGTTGGGTCTTGAGCATAGTGCTTAGACCCTTCAGCGATTCTACCATAAGGACTATATCGTTGGCAAATCGAAAGTGAGTGATGTACTCAACATTTCCAATACAGTAGCTTGAAAACGTCTTCAATGCATCGGTGAAGAGTTTCAGGGATATAACATCAACCTGTCTTACACCTCTTTGCAGTTTGATTGGTTTTTACCTGGTTCAGTACTCGGATAGCCAGTAGCCCTACTGTACAAACACTTCAGCACTTCGATATACCGACAATCAACTTGGCACCGCTGAAAGAACTGCAGTACCGCCCAAATTCCGACGGAATCAAAGGCTTTCATAGTCCACATACGCAAGACAAAGTGGCAGATTGTACTCTTTGGACGTCTATACAATTTTCCGAAGGGTATGTATGTGGTCTATGGTGCTAAAGCGCTTTCGGAAACCGGCTTGTTCGGGAGGCTGGAAGTCGTCGAGTCTGCGTGCGAGACAATTTGTAATGATTCTCGAAAACTACACGTAGACGCGGCTCAGAAGAGAAATCGTCTGTAGTTTTTCAAGAGAGTACTGTCGCCCTTCTTAAAGAATAAGACCTCTGCACTTCTACTCCACGCCTCCGGAGTAGTGGCCACCATGGAGGACGGCATAAAAGAGCTTGTGAAGGACTTCAAGTACTGTTTTTCCACCCGCTTCCAGAAGCTCCGCTGTAATTTCATCCTAACCAAGGGACTTGCCGTTTTAAAGGTGCTGGATATCCATTCTAATCTCGCTCAGACTGAAGCCCGGAATAAAATCGGAATAATGTGGATAAGACTTGCTCTCAGATCGTTACTCATACTTGCGTATGGCTCCAACGATAATGTGTACAGCTGCCAATAGAACCTCTCAATCTCACTCAAAATCTCAGGTGTCCCTGAAACAATGCTGCCACATTCGGTCTTCAGCTTCGACAGTTGTCTCTTTCTGGCAGACATATCTCTGGCAAAGACTTTGGAGCCCTGGTTCCTTCGATCGCTCCTTCAATACGAGCAGTATTAAAGTTGCGTAAGTCGCGCAGCATATATTTGTAAATCTGTCTGTTCAGTTGCCCGTATGCTGTCAAATCTGCTGAAGACTGCAGCTTCATTTCCCGTCTAACAGCCATGAGATTAAGAGTGTGATCGGAGAGTTTTTGTGTTCTTCTGCGGCAGGTGTTGCAGAACTTGGCTCTGACCACAAGGACAGTTTTCACGAGCTTGTAATTCACTGCATTGCAATTTTCTAGGCACTGAAAACGGTTATGTAACTCGATCTGAAAATTTTCGAGACTCTGGATTAGAACTTAGCGTTTAGGTTCAGTGTGCCTCTAACCGTACGGTGATTTCACCATCGTAATCACTGAGACAACACTGAACAGTTGCAGTCTAGTCGTCATAATAAAGTCAATCTCATTTTTTGTCGAACCGTCGAGGCTCGACCAGGTCCACTTCCTGTGGAGCCACTTCTGGAAGAAAGAGTTCATCATAAAGAGTCCCTCTTTCTCCATGAAGTCGGCCAGCTGCTGGCCCTTTGGGTTCCGTTGCCCTATTCCAAATTTCCCTACCTTCAGCTCACCCTTCTTTATTGTGCCTAGTGCGTTGCAACATGCGTTAAAGTCACCCATTAACACCGTATAGTGGATTTTGGAGGAATGCATGGCTTTAGATTTATCCTCATACATTTCCTTCACCTCCTCATCAGGATGTGCCGAGGTTGGTGCGTAAACCTGTATGACCTTTAACGAAAACCCTTTGGTGATTCTGAGCATAAGGTACGCAACCCTTGTCGACTCACTCACAATCTTTACTACGTTGTTAACGAGAGACATGTGGACGATAAATCCGACACCTCCTTGGGACAGATGGTCACCTCCCGGTGATAAAACAAGTTCGAGGATTACCGTGTCTCCCCTCTTCGGACCTCAGATAATCCTATAATATCCCAGCGCAACTTGTCTATCTCTTCTTCCAGCTCCAGGATCTTCTCGTCAGTCCTCAGGGTACGTGTTGTATGTCCAGGTCGAGTGGTCTAGGTAGCAACCGAACCTCCACCAGAGATCCTTAGCACCCTGCCCTGCCGTTACCATGGTCTACATCGTAGAATTCCGACCTCCTGAAGATATCCAGTTATAATTCTAGCGACGTGCGGTCTTGCGTTATCATGCATGAGTTGAAAATTGTCCCCAATATACCAAGCGTAAGGCATCACATGAGGTTGCAAAATGTCCGTAATGTAACTTTCAGCATTAACCACACGATTGCGAAAGTAAACCAACTCAGTACATCCGGTTAAAGATACGCCACCCCAAAACATTGTAGAGCCTCCACCAAACCGGACTGTTTCTCTTATGCAACACTGAGCATAACGTTCTCCTGGTCTTTGCATAACGTTACGACGTCTATCAGAGCCTAAAAGGTCATTCGGCTTTCATCGCTGAAGAGAACTGACTCCCATTGACCAAGATTCCATTGCACGTGTTGCCTAGCAATTTCTAACCTTGCTTGCCGATGAGATGCAATGAGTTTTGGTCCCGTCACTGGCTTGTGTGGTCTCAGGTATTGCTCCTGAAGTCTTCTTCTCACCGTATTCTCACTTACAGACACTCCACGAGTTTCCCTCAGCCTACCCTGAACATCAACAGCAGAAAGATGCCGAATTTGCAAAGAAGTCAAGGCAATAAAACGGTCATCCGTCGGGTTTGTGAGACGTCCTCTTCCAGACCCTGATCTCCGGCGGTACTCTCTCGTCTCTAAGTATCGTTTATAAACTCTACGCACTGCTTATCGACTCAAATTTAATCTCCTTGCCACATTTCGCTGACTTAGCCCTTCACGAACGAGAGCTACCACTTGAGCGGCTTTTGCTTCAGTGGTATCCATATTTTATGGTTAAAAGTAACGATATGTCTGCTCCAACAAAGAATTAAAAGATTAAGTCACTACG
This sequence comes from Parnassius orleans, assembly GCA_029286625.1. Taxonomy (NCBI): domain Eukaryota; kingdom Metazoa; phylum Arthropoda; class Insecta; order Lepidoptera; family Papilionidae; genus Parnassius; species Parnassius orleans. The sequence continues at coordinate 29,980 of JAGSMP010000775.1, forward strand.
ATGCACAGAACCAAGAATATTACGCGTCAAAAGTCCGAAATAAACTAACCTTGCACTCTATGCACAAGTCGACAATTTTATCTGTGCACTTAAATGTTACAAATACCCACAAAAGCACTTGTATTCCTCTAAAACAATGTCAAGTGGGTACTCAGATGTTAATTTATAACGCATAAGCAAAACGTACAAATATGTCAACGCATACTTAAGATAACAACTTTGTTACTCAAAATTAACGGGTGGGTCGATTTTTTTGAAGGCCAGTGTATTATAGACATTTTTGATAGATATTGATTAATGACCTGACAATTGAAGAAAAGGTCCTGATAAAAGATTAATAAATCTACCTAAAAGAAAAGAAAACTATCAGATCCGGGCCCGATCATAACACTTTATGTTGAATGAAAAAATTTTTGTCGTCTAGTCAGTTTTAAAAGATACTATTTACTTCCTATGAAAATAAATAAAATCGAGTTCAAAACACAAAAGTAAATTTTTAATCAATTACAGTACAAAAAATAACGGTGTTATGTGTAATGTTACCAATTGAATCTCAGCAGTATTAAAATTAGAATATCATCACGCAGAGAAATCCTAGCATAGCCATAGCTCGCTAAATAACTGAACATAAATTCCAAATTTTATCCCTGGCAACACGCGTTGTTTGTGTATTCTCCGTAATAGTTAATTGTAATTTATATATATTTGAAAATTATATCGTATTTTATAAATAACTTTTTATTATAATTTTCATAATATATAGTTTCCGTAATAGTAAATAGTAATATAAATGGTAAAAATGCTGCCTGTAAAAAATAATTTCCTCGCATTGGTTCTTTCGTCTCATAAAACAGCTTTATTGCAAATCAATACTTGAAGCGTTAAACAGAGTGAAAATGAGTCGCAATCAGTGATCTTAATATTTTAAGTTAGTCTCAACCATTAATCAATTATGTTTTGGTTTACATTTATAATATTAAAAAAGCCAATATAGATCCCGCAACTGAACGCAGGCAACCTCTCATTTCTGTTCTCAATTAGTTCGCCGCGCTGATCTAGTGCGTGTTGAAGCACTTCACATGTTCTTGAAATATTTTATTCCTCAAACATGCAGGCTTCCTCACGATATTTTCCTTCACAGGCGAGCACGTTTGTTCACGTTTGCACAATTCTTGTTCGATCCCCGCCAACACATTTTTGATGTAAGCGGGGATCGCGCAAGAATAACTCGTGTACTGGAGATTTGACAGGGAGCGTTCATCCTCTGAGCTGTCACCGCTGTTTCTAATATTTAGTATATTTTAACTCACATCACCAATTAGATTTTCAGCTATTAATCATGTTAACTTCATTCGCCGGGGACTAAGGGCCTTTTTCTTTGTTATTCTCGTCATAGGAGTATATTGCCATAGTTGCCACCCTAGCAAGCGGGTTGACAACCGCAGTTTTTTTTGTAATTTGCTGTTATCAGAAAGATGCTGCTGCCCATTTTCTGTCTCAGTTTCTCTGTCGCCTTACGATACCCACGGAAGATATTGGTAGTGGGTATTCTTACTCGCCACTACACGGGGATTCTTAATTCGTTCGGTGGTAGTTAATTGTGTATAATGCAAAAATTCCGAAATATTTTACTCGATATTTTGTAGTAATCATCTATAAACGAGAGTGTCGGTAGCAAATCACAACAGGCATATAATAATTTACAACACAACAAAACATAAACCTGACAAATAAATTGCAAATTACAGGCCATTATAGCTTAAGAACTGCTGAAGATTGTATCATATTTCAAAGTTCGATAATATCAATACTTAAAACAGTGAGTTATAAATGATATAGTAGTTATAAATGATTACATCAATTACTTTATTAAAACGCTAACTGGTCACATATAACATACAATTTTACTGACACATAAGCATAATTATACTACAGTTTATTATATCTTAATATTACTGTAACTATAAAAAATAAGGAAAAAAAATCCTAAACGAAATAAGAACAAAATTGAAAACACTTCTCACTCTTAACTAGTAGCTCTGCATTATAATAGCAAAATTTTTAGAATTTTATTTAATTATCGATTTGTGTTAAGATAATATAAAAAAAATTAAGTACATAATTGTAAAATGTTCTCGCAAGCTATGTTTGCCAGTGTTTTGTGTACATTAAGTACTGAACAAAGAGTATAATATAAGTCACTAATATTCAAGACTTGCGCTAACATAGCCTGGTCTGGCTAAGTTTTATTGCTTCGCTTTTCGTGCTACTACTAGGTTTCTGGGCGTTATTAGTCTATAATGCGTCACCTAAAATGCACCCGCAATGCATATACATATACATTTCACGTGTGGATCGCTGTAGATTGTGTTTTCATTCATTATAGCTATAAGCAATCCTAAATTGAATAAATAAATAGTTTTGATTTTGACTCTGACGTGTCCAATGCAAGCATGTGACATACTCTGCTAGTGGGTTCCATTTGTTGGTTTAAGAGAATCCTTCTGGCACAACAACACACTTTCTGACACCAAGCCAACTGGCGGGTATGATGGATGTGAAGGGTTGCTGGGTAGTCAAGCAGAACCTCGGTGTCGGATGGCGGTCCGAATGCCGTACAGTCTACTGCCGGCTCGAGATGCGCCATACTTACCTCCAGGCAGCTGCCCTATGTGTATTACTTTGTTTGTATCATCTTTTTTACGAGTGTCAATTAACGGAGACACCTACATCCGGCACCATTTCGTATGGTGCCCCCATGTACAAACGGGACTTTCCTCCGTTCGTTCATAGCTTGGCCCCAATTTTGCCGAGCCACAGTGTTTACACCTCTTGGCAATGCGCTTACTGTCTGCTCCTACGTAGCAATTCAAATAATAATAAATTATATTTTACCCTAAAAAATATTTTTAACTAATTAACTTCGTTGAAAGTTCTTATAACTGCAATTTTATGTATAACGCATATTGGAGACTAGAATCTAAACTAGGAAAATTACTTATCTTTCAGATCTCTAGGTCTCCCACGGCACGGTAAGGAAATGGTAGTAGATGTAGTTAGGTTTAAAAAAATGACATTTGACAAACGAATATTTTTTTACATCGAAGAAATAAATATATTTAATTTCATTTCCAAGCCTGCATTTGTGACAAAGTATTTGGAAAAACTCAAGAAAGCAAACAATATTAATAGTAAAGGAGTAATTTTTCATCCATGACACAACTTAAGGGGGCTATAACAAGAAAAATGACAGAATGTATGCTCACAGTTCTAAAGAAGCCCCGCAACTTGTTAAAAAACAACAAAGTGGTCAACATCCTGCATCATTCATGGTTTGGTGAGGGTGCCTTATATTCATCTGTGGATGTTAACAAGGTGAGGAAGAAGAAGAAGAATGTTTTTAATTTAAAATAGAATTCTTATCTTGATTCATAGTTAGTCATCTATTTAACATTATCTAATTAACATTTTAAAATGAACAGATTGTACAACCAGTGCGTGTTGTCAGTGATGCCTTATGGATCTGGGACGTGGTCCTTTACTGCTGTCCATATGAGGAATCTTAAGGTCGCTCAGCAAACTATGGAGAGGGCTATGTGGGGTTTTCTGCGTGATAAACTTAGAAATGAGGATATCCGCAATAGAACAAGATGAAAACCAACATAGCCAAACGGACGGAAGAAAGGTTCTCGAGCGGCAGCCTCGTACCGGTAGGTGAAGCGGAACCCACTAGATGGAGTGACGACCTGGTAAGACATGTAGGAAATAGATGGATGCAGGTAGCTCTGGACCTTGCTTGTGGCATTCTTTGGGGAGATCTATGTTCAGCAGTGGACTGTAAATGGCTGTAATGATGATGATGATGATGATGATGATGATTTTAATTAACACATTAAATTATACCAGCGCTTAATGATACCAGTCACTAAATAAGTTAACCGATTCAGACGGCAGCTGTCGCGTGGCTGTTGAGGTTTTTGTTGATAAATACTCCCGCTCGCTTTAAATGAACGGAAATCCGGGTAATTGACCCGTTTTTTGCTTTATTGTGTTGAGAAATGTCAATATATTCAACTAATTTTATATACCACTTGATGTACATTTTTACAAAAAAAAAGATGTTTGAGACATATGAATAAAACTGACATAAATACTTAAAGATAAATATAACTTAAAGATAAATTAAATTAACTGCTACATGGCGCAGTAGCTTAGCAATGAGTTGCGATGAGAATTAGAATCTTGTACGGAGCAACATGACCTACAAATATTTGCTCCGTGCAAGTATTTGTAGGCCGTTACGTTATTCCGTATCTGGGTGTTTGCCCTTGTGAAATGTATGTATGTAAACTGCCTCCACGATACAGTAGAAAATCCTAGTGTGGGAGTAACGTTTTTTTTTAATATATAAAAATTAAAAAATGGTCAAAAATTATTAATAATCATTTAAAAAACAACACACACAAACTATGTATATGACCTTGTTGGAGGTTCTTAAAACTTCATTACAGACAAAATCTTTTAATGGAGGTCTTAATTATATACATTACATAAATTTCAAATCTGTTTAAACTTTTTTTACCAGTGTTTAATGGTATGTGTCAGTATGCCGATGATGGCAAAGCGAGGGAATAGAAGGAATGAATTTGTATTTTAGAAGTTAAAACAATCAAATTAATAAAAATTTTCTTTTTATAAAAAGTCAAAGCCGACTTTTCAGAACTAAAAATAATAAAATAATTTTACATTTTAGATAAGAAATAGCACCTACCCTCTTATCTTAGCAACAACTTCAAAATGTAAAATTATTGAATTCTATTCTATACACTAAGTCTTATCTTCACACTAAACACGTTTAACGTTCGGCTCGGCCGTGGGAGGACCACGCTCCCACAGAATACCAGCGAAAAATAGCAGCTTAATGAGCCTATGTTTCTGGTGAGTGTAGAGAACCGGAGACATACTGGTAACGAGGCTATGCTTATCCTTATGAGACAAAACTCATCTCCATTTTGATTCGTAATCAAGAATGGATGTAGGATTCTATGAGTCACAGCATTTACTGGCCATCAGGTGGCCTGTTTATTCTTTTATCACCCTTATTCTGTAAAAAAAATACCCAGACTGGCGACGAGGAACAGCGTCAAAATTGCGAGGTGCCTAATTCTGCGATCGCCACCTCTCCTATCATCTCCATCAAACGCGATTTCTGATTACTCTAGGAGAGGGCCGTGTCCAGCATTGGGCTTTTACGACCTGAAAAAGAACAAGGTGAAAAAAGGTGAAAATCGGTGGTAGCTTAAGAGAAAAGCGCTTGCAAAGCAAGTTGTTCTCTACCGGCACCAATGAAATTGATAAATGGAATTTTTAATGCTAATTTTGTAATTTTTCGACCGTGAAACAAAACATCGTGAGCATGTCGCACGTCCGCTCAAATAGCGTCATAATTTGAAAATATAAATTGTCGAGAAAAATGCGTTTAAAAATTGCTCTAACTTTATTTTTCACTTTTTGGGGCATTACTCAAAAACTAAAAAACATATTGAAATAATGTTTTTAGTAATGTTTAATGGTTTAAATGCTCTACAAAATGGTGCATTTGGTATCCTCAAAAAATGAAAAAACACTATATAGATAAAAAGATGAATATTTTACGGATAATTTTTTATGAAAGGCATTTTAACGAAACAAAAATATTTTTTTCTTAGGAAATAAAATAGGATCATAAACCTGTGAAACTTATTAAACTTAACTATATGTAGTAAGTAACCAAATTAACATGTTTAGTCATATGACTCAACTTTTTTCATCATATTATTTCTTAAGTTTTAGATAATCTTGAATATTTGAATATTTAAAAGCTACACATAGTTCACATCTGTCTTTTTTTAGCACGAAGAAACCTAAATTAAATTCACCATTAAATATGCGACTATACATAACATAATTCCCACAACTTCGGCCATCTTTTTTACACTGGTCCATGTAATCCCTATGTAAGTCTGCAATGGTTTTCCCTCCATCAATTTACTCCCGTCTAGTTTGTGCCTCATTTAATTTTTTATAGTTTCGGTTACAATATAATGTTTATTATATTTTTCTCTTTGATCTTCTTTCAGAAAACCACCAGTTTATTTCTCTATTTCAGTTCTGATCGTTCTATCATTAACGCCTAAAGTATTTCTAAACATAGTTTTGCAGATCTTTTTCAATAAACCTTCAACCACAAAGTAGAAAAATAACTATTCTTTCGAGGTTTTTGTGCTTTGGTATACCGAAACTTAACTTTTATTGATATTAAATATTTATTTTAGTCACATTTTGCTTCCATTGTCCTTTAGCACGCCGTTTCTTACGTGTAGCCTATCTTCTGAAGTTGATGTACTGTCGCAAATTTTTTCATTTAATTTTGCATTAGGTGAGATATATGTTGTTAGTTAGTTGGATGGGGATGAATTTGAGCTGGACTCGGACTCTAAGTACTATTCAATAATGATGATCGACGACGGAGAACGACGTAATTTTTCTTACTATTTCGACTTTTCTTACTCTACGAGTCGTGTCGTAATTTGGATCTTTAACAAAATCATCTGTTTCTTCATCCTCAGTTAAATCTTGCATATTACGTCTTATGTTTCCTTTTCGTGGAAGTTAAATTCAAAATATTTTCCGTGTCTAAGCTATCTTTGGTTCTGAATTACTTATTAGTTCGAAAATCAAGTCATCTGTTTCTTTTCTATGCTGCTACTACTATACTGTTTCTTTTCTATAGAGCTAATAATTTACTTAAGATCTGGACATTGCATGTACTCGCAAATACACCCACTTAATGATAAAAAACCTTAAATTATTTAAAAAAAAAAAATCTTTATTCAACTAGAAACATAAACAATAGTAAAGTACCTCTTTACAATACCTAATACAGATTAGTTTTGACGGAGATACCAATTACTTTTCTCACTATCATAACTAGATACAATTCAGTATTTTTAGCTTTCTTTAATCATGTGTATTGTCTTAAATCATACAGAGTGCACTCATTAAAAATAACAATTTTGTTTTTTAAATGCACTTTTATTGTTAAAATAATATGGTATTTGGCGTGTTTAATCACATATATCGTCATAACTGGACACATATCAGTTTTATTGCAAAAAATATAGTAATCTTTACTCACCTTTATCACATAAGCTGTCTTATGTCGAATCAGTACACTTGCATTGAATAAATGTTAGTATTATTTTTATTGACCTTTCGCATATACCGTCATAAATCGACAAACAGCACTTTATACAATATTTAGATACACGAACACCTCGCGCAAGTCGTTATGTGACACTGTTTAAGTTTAATATGCTATTAGTTTCAGTAAACATTATAATGACACTAATGCTATCTAGCAGCAAATAATTAAATCACTAGTTAAGACAGTCTTTGATATGAAATTTTGAAATTTTCTGAACCTAACGAAACAATAAAAAAGGTTTTTGATAATTTTGAGTTATGACACTATTTGAGCGGAGGTGCGGTGTTCGCGTGTCTGATAAATCAGAAAACATTTAGATTACATGCAAAGTACGTCAACACTGCCCTAAAACCCTGCTACAAATGAAAAGAGGCCTGTTCCCAACAGTGTATTTTACTTTGAAGTACTTATTTATTTCCAATTGTGGTGTTGGAGAAGGATGCTTCGGATAGTACAGACCGCGAAGAGGACAAACAAGTCAATCCTGGAGAAGCTTGGTATTGACACCAGACTCTTTACTTCGTGTTACCAGAAAGGTGAATGAACCATGAATTCTCGGTTACTTTGGTCACATTTGCCGACGCCTGCCTAATAACTTAGATAGACTTATAGTTGTAGGCAAGATTAAAGGGCAAAAGACCACACGGCCGATCATGTAGCTACTGGTCGGGCCAGGTCAAATCACTCACTGGCCTTCCACTTACGACCGCAATGCGAAAAACCGAGGACCGGACAAAGTGGAAGGCTATATTGACCAGCGCTACGAAATCACTTAACTACGACACGACCTTTAGTCATGAAGAACACGACCAAAATGATTTATTTATTATAAGTATACGTGGTAGAGCCACGCTGCAGCTGTATTATAGCGGCGGCACGAGTGAGTTGGCTCTACCGGGGGAGGACAGTACAGCTTAATAATGCTGTGTTTCGTATAGTAACGAGGCATTATATCTTAGTCTTCAAGGGTGACAACGCATTCTGTACTGTAATTTTTAATTGATTGTGGAGGTAGATCACTATTAACTAATTTATATTTTTATATATTTTCATTTCAAGTACAACTTTATTGAAATGTTTCTCTAATTTTTAGTTCTATTTTTGTGTGGTTTCTATTTTTATGTGGCTACTGCAGCCCAATGCCCCACAGCTGCGACTACTGCGCCACGCATCCGTTGATAATAAGAAATTGCAATTGCTAATTCGCCTCCAACGCCGCCCTCTTATGAGGCAATCTATGGAGGTAGCAGATTTTCTACAGTGGAGTTTTGATTTGATACAATGAATAAATGAATGACAATATTTTAATTCATTTTCAAAATCAAAAAATATTTAAAAATCTCAACAATTTGTTCTATTACTTTCGTGTTTTTAAAAAGCTTTTATGTATAGTAACAGAACATATCAGTTACGATGTATTTAAAATAAACTTTATTCCATGAAATGTGTTATGTTTATAATTGCATTGCAATTTCCATAAAACGCCTGCTTTAATTATGTTGATGGGCATAATGGTCTGCATTTACAAATAAGATATTAAACACAAAAGCTCCCCAGCTGCAACGTATACAAATTTCAATTTGCACGAACAATATACCCTAATTATATTTTATCTATGTGTGGTTTCCTAACTACTATAACAGAAGCTATGTTCAAAAGAGAGAACTACTACGAGTTGATAAAAATATAACAATTTATATTATATTTTAAGTCGACATAATAAGTTTCTCTGAGTGATAAGACTCTTTTTCTACCTAGAAGTCCGTCAGAGTAGGTACTACCTTCTTACCTATTTCTGCCGCCAAATAGCAGTGCTTGATTGCTGATGTGTTCTAGACTGAAGGGCATATAGAGCAAGCATAATTACAGGCTGTGTATGTGGGTATTCTTTCTAGTCATCAGACGATATAACGCATCCAGCCCTTGTTTTGAAGTTGGCTGCAAATGGACATACATGCACAGTCCATGAATTGGCAAAAATGCCCTCTATGAGGCAATCTACGGTGGAGGATATTGCTCATTAATGAGTTTTTGATAGGTTGCAAGAAGTTAAGGAATTCTAAGGTTAAGGTTAATTGTTTTGGTAGTACCGGAACATGATACCGCCATATCAAATAGAGTTCAACAAAACTAGCTTTACGGTTTTTTCTTTTTTTTATATATATATAGAATAAAGGTGACAAACGAGCGCAAAATCCACCTGATGGTAAGTGGTTACTGTGGCCCATAGATATCTACATCTATCCTCGATTACGAATCAAAATGCAGATACGTTGTCACCCGTGAGGACTTAGATGGAATGCCTCGTTTCCAGTACCTTGCCCGGCGGGAGATCTCCCCTTTTCCTTTCTATGGCCACAGTGGTGACCCTGGCGTGATATGAACACGCAACCAACAACCTTCGAATACTACAACTTTAAGCCTTCCTCATTATATTCAAGGACCCCTACTACCATTCACTCTCAAAAATCGTCTTCTGCAGTGTTCAGCTCCTGCAAGCCAGTCCAACTTGTCTTCGTCTCGACTCACCGCAAATTTATAAGGCAGACTTCTTGCACTTGCTTCGGCCCATCGTTCTCACCGGCATCACTTGCAAATTCGTAGTACCGCATGCATACACCGGCCTATCGTTCGCACCGGCTTCACTTGCCCTTACGCACACAGCATGCATTCCCGTGGCTGTCGTAAGATGCAATAGGGGAAAACTGAAACAGGAGATGGGCAGCAGCAAAAAAAAAATGAGATTGCCAAACCAGCTGCCTAGCGTGGCAACTATTTCTAAATTTCCCCTATGAAATAACCTATGGGGTAGGCCTATGTTTAGCAGTGAGACTTTAGACTTTTATAGTCTGTAATGGGTGGATAAGGTAAACATTTTTATATTTATAATAAATTCATTTTTGCCAATATCATTTTATTACAAATAATAAATACAAATACAATTAAAATATTATTTTAGTTGTATTTTATTGATGACAAAATGAGATTGACTTCATTATGACGACCAGACAGCAACTGTTCAGTGATGTCTCAGTGATCGCGAGGGTGAAAACTAGCAGCGATCACAGAATGGTGAGAGGCACACTGAACCCAAACGTTAAGTTGGAGAGGTCACGTCTAATGAAGTCAACGCTCCGTCCACCTCGTGCTCTAATCCAAAGTCCTGAAAACTTTCAGCATGAGTTACGAAATCGTTTTCAGTGCCTAGAAGACTGCAATGAAGTGGACGATATGAATGACAAGCTTGTGCAAACTGTCCCTGCAGTCGGAGTTCTGTAAGACCCGTCGCAGAAGAACACAAAACTCTCCGATCATACTCTTAATCTCATGGTTGTTAGACGGAGATGAAGCTGCAGTCTTCAGCAGATTTGACAGCATACAGCAAATGAACAGACAGATCTCCAAATGCATGCGGCGGGATTTTGCGCACTCAATACAGCTCGTATTGAAGAAGCGATCGAGCGGAACCAGGACTCCAAGTCTTTGCCAGAGATCTGTCTGCCAGAAAGAGCCAACTGTCGAAGCTGAAGACCGATTGTGGCAGCATCGTTTCCGGGACACCTGAGATTTTGAGTGAGATTGAGAGGTTCTATGCAGCTGTACACGTCATCGTTGGAGCCACACGCAAGTGTGAGTAACGATCCAAGAGCAAGTCTTATCCGACACTATTCCGATGATATCCCATGTCAGTCTGAGCGAGATAAGAATGGTCTCCAGCACCTAAAACGGCAGGCCCCAGGCGAGGATGGAATTACAGCGGAGCTTTGAAAGGGTGAAAACCGGTACTTGAAGTCCTTCAAGCTTTAATTCCGTCCTCCATGGTGGCATTACACCGAGGCGTGAGCAGAAGTGCGGTGGTCTTGTTCTTCAAGAAAGGCGACAACGCCTCTTGAAGAACTACAGACCGATTTCCTTCTGAGCCGCGTCTACGTGCTGTTTTCGAGAGTCATTACGAATCGTCTCGCATGCAGACTGACGACTTCCAGCCTCCCGAACACGCCGGTTTCCGAAAAGGCTTTAGCACCATAGACCACATACATACTCTTCGGCAAATTGTACAGAAGACCGACGAGTACAATCTGCCACTTTGCCTTGCGTATGTGGACTATGAGAAAGCTTTGATTCCGTCGAGATTTGGCGGTGCTGCAGTCCGTTCAGCGGTGCCTAGTTGACTGTCGGTATATCGAAGTGCTGAAGTGTTTGTACTGTAGGGCTACGATGGCTATCCGAGTACAGAACGAGAGTACGAAACCCATCCAACTGCAGAGAGGTGTAAGACGGGGTGACGTTATATCCCCGAAACTCTTCACCGCTGCATTGGAAGACGTTTTCAAGCCACTGGACTGGAAAGGATACGGTATTAATATCAATGGCGAGTACATCACTCACCTTCGATTTGCCGACGATACGACTATGCTCAATGACCTCAATAGTGTCTCCCAACGGATAGGTCTTAAGATGAACATGGACAAAACAAAGATCATGTTTAATATCCATGTCACACCTATGCCGGTAGTTGTTGGGAGCACTAAGCTCGAAGTTGTTGACGTGTATGTTTACCTGGGACAAATTGTCCGACTAGGTAAGACCAAGAGGTCAATCGACGGATTCATCTCGGCTGGGCAGCGTTCGGGAAATTACGACCCATGTTCTCAAAACCTCAAAATCAGTCAGGCATACCTCAAAACCTCAAAACTAAATTGTACAACCAGTGCGTGTTGCCAGTGATGACATACGGAACTGAGACGTGGTCCTTCATTGCTGGCCGTATGAGGAAGCTCAAGGTCGCTCAGCGAGCTATGGAGAGAGAGCTATGGGGTTTCTCTGCGTGATAAACTTAGAAATGAGGATATCCGCAGTAGAAACAGAGTAACCGACATAGCCAAAGGATTAGTAAGCTGAAGTGGCAATGGGCCGGCCATATAGCTCGAAGAACTGACAACCGATGGGGAAGAAAGGTTCAGTGGCAGCCTGCCGGCAGGGCGATGAGGGCGTCCCCACTAGATGGAGTGACGACCTGGTAAGACATGCAGGAAGTCAATGGATGCAGGTGGCTCGGGACCGTGCTTTGTGGCATTCCGTGGGGAGGCCTATGTTCAGCAGTGGACTTGTGAAGGGCTGTAATGAATGAATGAATGAATGAATTTTTATTGATAAATATTCAACATATATTTAATTTATTTCTATTTCGGATTAAAAATAAACTAAATTAACATCGTCGGCATGGCGACGTACGCGGTAATTGACAGCTTTGATGTATGATATAACAAATTGTAAAGGAACGCACCACTGAATCAGAATATACTTTAGCTTACATGTAAAATAATCATGTGCGAAATAAACTTATATACTGCAATAGAATGTGATGCAGAATTTGAAACTTTTAAAAACATCAGAAACACTTAATAGCGCTACCAAAAATCCAGATTACCTCAAACTATGCTTATGTTTTATATACCTATTTGATTCATATATTAAATTATTTCGCATCAAATATGATGAAGTAATAGTACAGCTTAAGTGAAGTTAAAGATAAGTAACGTATTGAATAAAACTATTTTACGGATTTTATTGCGTTTAATTTTACTAATTTTGATTCCCGACGTTTCGGGTGCTTTACACCCATGGTCACGGGGACTTAGGTGTTTGACGTCCTAATGTCATAGTTAGCCCGGCTACCTTCAGTTTTTGAATATTAATTTTGGTCCGATCTACGCAGAATGAGCTTACAGTATCTTGAAGTCTTGCAGTGGTATGCTTGGGTTTGGATTTAATTTTGTTCATTATAGGATCCCAAGCAGATGGCAGCACCCATCCATCTTCTCTATTGAAATTAGGATGTTTTTAATCAATAACCTCGCGTATCATCCTTGGTAGGAATCGGTGTTCTTTGCGAAGATTTGTGGTCTATCAAATCTGATGTAATGGCGGGGACGATCTTGAACATGTTCACAGACTGCAGACTTCCCAGAGCGTCGGTGCCTCACCTCAGCTATATGTTCTTTAACGCGGGTTTTAATGGATGTTTTTGTTTGTCCTATGTAAGAGAGACCACATTCACAATCAAGCTTGTACATTCGTTGGTGCGATTCACCATTTAAATATCGGTTGGTATGGGTCTTTTCCTATACACAACCGATACCAACCAATATTTAAATGGTGAATCGCACCATCATACATCAGAGTTAGCTACCGTGGGAAAATCTTTGTTTCAGAGAGCACGAGGGATCTGTGACAGAAAACATCTGGCCGCCGAGATTCAGCACGTCGAGCAAGTATTGCAAGACAACAAGCTTCGGGTCCCGCGCCTACGTCACAGTGACCGAGTGAAGCCGGCCACAGTCGAGCGTGTGCCTGCTGTACTACCCTATGTCAGAGGAGTCACAGACAGGGTTGGCTATATTTTGAAGCGAGCTTTATTAAAACATACTTCAAGCCGCCGAAGAAGATTAGTCAATTTTACCATCCGTCAAGTGTAATATCCCTCTACAAGATGCAGGAATGTACAAGCTTGATTGTGAATGGTCTCTCTACATAGGACAAACAAAAAGATCCATTAAAACCCGCGTGAAAGAACATATAGTTGACGTGAGTCACCGACGCTCTGGGAAGTCTGCAGTCTGTGAACATGTTCAAGATCGTCCTCGCCATTACATCAGATTTGATAGACCACAAATCCTCGCAAAAGAACACCGATTCCTACCAAGGATGATACGCGAGTCTATTAAAATAAAAACATCCTAATTTCAATAGAGAAGATGGATGGTGCTGCCATCTGCTTGGGATCCTATAATTAACAAAATTAAATCCAAACCCAAGCATACCACTGCAAGACTTCAAGATACTGTAAGCTCATTCTGCGTAGATCGGACCAAAAATTAATATTCAAAACTGAAGGTAGCTGGCCAATTCATGACATTAGGACGTCAAACACCTCAGTCCCCTCAGGACCATGGTGCTGTAAAGCACCTGAAACGTCGGGAATCAAAATTAGTAAAATTAAACGCGATAAAATCCGTAAAAATAGTTTTATTCTAATGTAGTGTTCGCGTAAATATAAGAAACCAATAAGTAACGTAGCTTGATTAGGTAAAATGCAATGTGAATATATTTTATTTGAATTATTATTCGCCATGTAGTGGCGGCGTAAGAGAATGCACTCCATAACATCATCCCGTGGATTTCGTAAGAAGGCGATAGAAAGATACTGATACACAAAATAAGTGGTTTAAATCACCCAAATTATAAAAACTGCGGTTGCTAACTCGCCTGCCGAGGGTTCCAAATATGTACAAATATTCTCTAATGAGGCAATCTATGAGATAGGCCTAGGTTCAGCAGTGGACTCTTTTTGAGGAGGAGGTTCATAATAATATATAATAATATGGGATATCAAAATTACTCCTTTTAACAAACGCGCTGGGATTCATGGAGGATTCATGAATACATTACCTTTCCGAATGGCACGGCGAATTTGGTTGTAATAATATAGCACAGAAATCAAAAGAATTAAATTTTTTATGAATTGTTTCCATTACTGTACCCTTCGAGTTCGGTCGAATGCGAACGGAAAACTGTGAACAACTTCCTCGACCGGCGATACGCTGAAGAGTATAATTACACTTTGGCCTTTACTTAAAGTTGATTACAAGTGGTTAGTAGTAAGTTCGTTTGTTACTCTTATTTTATATGAAAAGTTAATTGTCTAACAACGGAATTTATAGTCAAGATGGGGGATTCCCAAGGAAACGATTCAGGTGCTATGTGGCGAATTATCCTTTAAACTTTTCATGACATGTTGCTCTACTCCGCACAGTGTTAACCAAAACCCCTTAGCTTCAGCTTGTCTCGAAGCGTATCTACCTTTTGTAGAATTGTAACAAAAAAAACGAAAAGTAAATCACCTGTTTATAAAATTTCTAGTTTGATAGGGACACTAAAAATAACTGTTTTCAATTCTTTGTACAAATAATATCTATTATTTTTGCAAAGGTGTAACATACTATATTTTTATTTATTTATTATAAGCTGCTGGACCAAAATCCCACTTGATGGTAAGTAGTGATGTAGCCTTAGATGGTAAATTGCACTGACTTAGCGTAAGAAAAGCCTATTCACTTGCCTTGAAGACGTCCAAATTGTATTCCGACGGAAAGACAGACACCGGCAAATCATTCCACTTCCTTACTGCACGCATTACAAAAGACGAAGCAAACCGTTTGGTTTTAATGCGTGGAATATCGACAAGGGTAAAAGACTTGCCGAGACAAGATTGTTTTCAACCAAATCAAGGTTACAAATGAGTCTCTTAGCACATCCTTCCACTGAGTCCAACGCTGCTAGGTGGCATTTTGCAGCACCAGCCTATATGTGACAGTAGTACTCCATGCACGACCAGACTTGCGCTTTATATAAGGTAAAAAGCTATAGCATGGCATGGACGCCTAGTTTCCACGCAGCTAATTTGGTCCTGAACTCAATTAACCGCCCATAGTTGTGATGTAGGAGAAAATTCAACCCCTAAAACTGAAGGCGGTCAGTGTAATTCAAAGATACATTCCGGAAAGTAGAAGTCAGAATGAGTGGGCTCCTTATAGCGGTCAAAAGCCACACTTGTGTTTTGGAGGCGTTGAATCTCATGAGATTGGAATCGGTCCATTCGGACACTGCTTACAGTGAGAGATTCGCGCGCTCAACCATAGCTTCTCTTTCGGACTGGACTTGATCCCGACTGGCCCAAACATTAGGCTGGTACCTTTCCACAACTGTGCTGTCGTTTGCATACCGCATAGATGCGGAATAAGCCAGGAATATCCAGTTCAAGACCATTAATATGCAGTAGAAAGAGAGATGTGGAGAGAACGGATCCCTGAGGAACTCCGGCGTTTGTTGCGATAGGACTTGACAAGCAGTCATTGATATCGATTGCTGCTCGTCCAGTCCTATCGCAACTCGAGAAAATCGTTCACTGAGAAAGTCCCCAGTCAATCAGTCCAGGAAATAAGCCGTTTGTAAATAGATACTCTTGCTATAAATCATGACTTTAATGATTACATAACCCTGAGAAGTTTTCGCTGACGTTAAACATACAACAGGTCTACAATTAATAGACATATTTTAGTTTTGAAAGTATTAGAACGAAGGAAATAAAAATATAGAAAATAAGTAGTATCAAGGATAAATTTGTAATACAAACACACACACACACACACACGCGCGCGCGCGCGCTCACGCACACTCACACAAACGCACGCACCTATGCACACGCACACGCACACGCAAGCAAGCACGCACGCACGCACACACACACACACACAAGCGCGCGCGCATCACCCTCACGCATATAATATTCAGTATATTATTTTGCTGATTATAGATTATAGATTAGGACTACCTTAACCGACGAGCGTGAATGCGTAGATATATGGATGTAAAGGAGGCGAGAGAGTGCCAGGATCGTACCAAATGGAAGTCCGTAGTCTCTGCCTACCCCTCTGGGTGACAGGCGTGAGTGTTTATTATTATTTGGGATATTTATAAAGTATTCTCATTTGGTTGGGCTGAATAAATATAAAAGAAATATACTAAATAAATATACATAAATATATATGTATATATATTAAATATACTAACACAAATAATACATAAATAAATAAAAACCAACCAAATGGAAGCCCTCGGCAGGGGAGACCAAACGGCCGAGGGTTAGGGGGAAAGGGAAAGAAACCGGCGGACGATGCGGGCGGTGTCGAGGAGCACCGCCTTCTGCATTTGAGCACAGAGCGGTCCCTCACGGAGTCCCAGTCGCCTCAGATGACCCGAGAGGCTGACCGGGATTAGCCCGTTCGCAGAAACGACCACAGGAATAATTTCGGTCGGCAGACCACCCCACATGTCGGTCACCTCGCGAGCCAGGTCCAGATATTTATTATTATTATTATTTTGCTGTTAACGAGGCATACTATTTTGTCCTAGGGGGTGAATAACGTAATGGACTGGCATAAAATAAGTACAAAAAATTTAAATGAGAACACGTAAGGTTGGCATTTAAGTAAAAAGTTGACGTTAAAGAAGACATTAATCTCGGGAAAAACACGTAAAAAATTCAATATTTTAAACTATAAGTAGAATAATACACGCCAACAGGTAACTTGTGTACATTAATCTAAGGATTAAATAACTGTTTTATTTCTGAATTCTGAATGAGCCCAGTCACATTAATTGCGGCGTTCCTGTATAAATTATTGAGTGTTTTCCTTTATGTTGTCACTAGGAAATTTCGATCAACATTTTATGCGTACTTTAGGATTTTTATATTAAGAAGAATAACGTTATTTACAAGTTAACAAGAAATTAATAACTTTTATGTGGTAGAGCTACACTGCAGCTATATTATTACAGTTACATTATTATTATAATACATTCGCATGTCACTTCAATTTTATAAAAAAAAATAGTCTAGTCTGGCTAATCTTTTCTATTTAGACTCCCATTCTTCAGCCACTTCTGAACTACTGAACAATAATATAATAGGATTAAGGTCCATTGAGAGCGGTGTATTAAAAGTACTACTTTATATACTTCTAAGGTCGATAAAAGATAAAGAGAATAAAGGAAATATATTTTTATACTTTAATTTCAATATTACTCTATTAATTTATTTACTTTTTCTTTATTGAAAACCTTATTAAATAAAAGATTACGGATGGCGGACTTAATGCCTATTGGCATCTATCAATCAATCCTGGATGTGGTAAAAATTAGTGACAGACGCAATTAAATCTATTATTTTGTTCTAAGATAAATCGCTATATCCTTTTACAGGAAGTAAAAATAAAGTTACTACTTATTTACATCCCACAAGAGCCGTAGTTGCTCAGAGGCCAAGCGCTCGCTGTAAATTTCACAGTAAGCGAGCAACCCGGGTTCGACCCCTTGTGATAATAAATGTTTACATTTAACAAGGCTTTGCGATCTCTTTTGTAAGGGATAATATGACACCCGTGCACACAGTCCCCCTGATGGTAAATCAAAATACAGATGTGTTTTCACCCTTTAATACTAAGATGGAATGCCTCGTTACAAATAAAAGGGCTGCTGTGTCGTATGGTGAGTGTAGAGAACACTCACCATACGAACACAGCAGCATTAGGCAGCTATTTCATTATGGTAGTTTCTGTAAGAGCGCGGTCCTACCCTGTCGACCCGACCCATTCGTACTGCAAACATAATGTAGCTGCAGCGGCGCACTACCACGTAAAGCATAGTAGTAGGTACTTTCACATACAAAACTTAACCTAACGATATTGTTACGTTAAGACTTATATGTGAATGCAAGGATTCATATACACGTACTGTTACCGCCACTTCTCAAATTGAAATATGATGCGTTTTCGGTCAATCTTATTGACGAATCAGATTTTCTATAGTATCTTTCATTCATTCCATTCATTCCTTCTTGCGACCGACAACGGGTAGAAGAGTCTCAGTAAAACACGCCCGCACACGGAAGCATATTGTGTCACGCTCGCTATATCTATTTAATTATCAAATACTTAAAATCACGGCCGTGAATTGTATCAAATAAGTGTAAATCAGGCAAGAAAACTAGAAGTGTAACACGCGAGTGTCAACCTCAAGTACGAAGAGAAACTGCTGGTGGTCGGTTGCAAATTTCAATGAAATCCAATTCCTATATATTACAGTCCACTTTATACCAATTTTTAAATCACGCATCGCAATTTTGGTCACTTCACCCGGATTAGAACCATATTCTCCGGTCCATTCGACCGTATTAAAACTTATTTAACTTATTTAAATTTAGATCAGTTTAATAAATCTACCTGATATTTCCGCGATAGATTAGTGTTTACTACGCATTAATAAATTGTGTATTTGTTCATCGCTCGCCAGTTAAATTTAAAACTTTACTTATAGCCTTAATATTTCATATATATATTTATTATTAAAATGTCGAAAACTAGCACGTCAAAAACGAATGAAACTAGGGCTGAAACGCCAGACTCCAAATTAATGATGTTATTGAATATTCATTCATCATAAGTTGTTTACAAACAACTTATGATCGCTCTCAACAAATAGATATAGAGGTGGACAGGGAAGAGTTCCTTTCTGGCGCGATTTCGATTGATGCATTACGAAATGATTTCAAAAATGTATTAACCGAGTACAATTTATATAATACGTAAGTCTACCTAGGACCAAAGGTGGAATATCAGTCATGGGTCGCGTTCGAAGAATTATACTGTCATATAAAACGTGTAATGTCTCATCTTACAAGTCGAATAACAAATGAATGTCCGAAATCGGCCACAATATCGCGACCGTCTTTACCGCCTATAGAGCTAGCGTCGTTTGATGGTAATATCCGCTCATCGTCATTATTTTATGCAAGTTTTAAATCCACTGTGCATAATAATCCGTCCCTATCAGACGCCGATAAATTGTATTACCTGCTAGGTAATTAACAATCAAAACGCATTCTGGGTTCGCCGGTATTACTCATTGTGCTGAGAATTATGAACTTATTTTGAACGCGCTTATAGAGAAGTACGATGATAAACGCATGCTAGCATCGACCTATATCAATCAAATTTTCGACTTTAAACCATTTTAACTCTTCTGCTCGAAACTTAGAATTATTCTTACATACATTCAAACCCGGTTAGTGCATTAAAAACATACAATTACCTGATTTAACTGATTTTATTATATACGTGTGTATTCGCAAGCACAGTGTTCTCTTCTATTCCTCACTTTTAAACTTTAGGCGCTCGGCGGAGGAAAGTAAATAAAGTCCTCTGTAAATTTTATCTAAGTAAAAGAAGAAGTTAATTATTAGCCATATATTTAGTTTAATTAGTTTAAGTGAAATCTAAATTACAAGTGAAAGTGTAATCCAAAAATAATATAATAATAACAGCTAAAACAACAATAAACAATAAGTGATAAAGTGACTTGAACATCAAATCGAAATAAGAATTATTAAAGGGTTTTAACTCTAAAAGTGCTTAAAACTTTATAAACCCACAGACAACAGTTTATAGTGAACAAAATAATTTTTCCAGTGTAAAAAGATTAAAAAATTTTTGAAAAGTGTGTGTGCAAAATATAAATCGTTACAAAATTCAAAAACCGGTCAACTCATTCTTATAGGAAAATATTGTACGACATCCATCGACAAGTAGCTAAACTAGCACAATTGATCGATACTATAATACTAATATAGTACTGCGATTAGCCGAAAGAGGGCATTGAATAACATTACTATACAGAAAGAAAATAAAGACTTGTACAGACTTTGAAATGGAGTACCAGAATGTTACCTTTCGTTCTCAAAAGACCAAAAAATTAAATGAATCACTAAACATGTCATTTATATCGACCAACTCAGATTATCTGGCGAAGCTTTACCAGATTTATCCACTGCAGTTATATAACGAGGACTGTGGTGCTACAGAGCAAATATTAAAATTACAGGAGCAACTACAAATAGCACGCATGCTGAAATAGAAAATTTAAACTCGGAAAACAGCAATCTTAAACAGCAAATTAATGAACATGAACGGAGAAATTCTGCAGTTAAAACAAATTGTACAGGTTCTCCACAAGTTAAAAAAATCACTTATTCTCTAATAACGAAGAAAAT
This sequence comes from Parnassius orleans, assembly GCA_029286625.1. NCBI lineage: Eukaryota > Metazoa > Arthropoda > Insecta > Lepidoptera > Papilionidae > Parnassius > Parnassius orleans. Next base: position 50,895 of record JAGSMP010000775.1, read on the forward strand.
ACAAAAAATCTACAAGAAACAATTTGAACTGTAGTATTAGATCTTGGACTAAAAACAGATGATGACATTATACCAACAGATGGCGACACCAGTAATATACGCATACAAAATAATATATATCAGTGTCTGAAGTGGTTCCAGAAACTCAAAATGCACCAGGATGTGGCGTTGACATACAAAAAATGTCAATGTATAACTCAGCCACACAACCACAAGATGGCACTAAAAACTTAGTAAATATTAACATACAAAACAACTGAAGAATATTATTATTGGAGAACAGCAGTGCAGGTCTTTGTAAAACCTAACAATTTCGAGGATACACAATAAATACGAAAAATACAAAATATATTCCTTTATAAAACCATTTGCTAAGTGTAATGAGTCATTGAAACCGTGCTATAATTTGGACATATCAGAAAAAGATTGGGTAATATTATGTATTGGTGATGATGTAATTAAACCAAATCCATTTTCACTTAAAGAATAGTTTAGAATGTTGATAGTATGTAATGTAATACTAAGCGTTAATAGAAATACATACCTTAATGAAAAAAAATTAAATACACTTCTAAAATTTACATGTCACACTTACCATAATTGCCATTTTTGGATATATCTAATTTAAATGAACATTATTATAACTACCACTACTTACAGGGTCATATATGCAGGTTAATCAATCTAACCATAGATACCAAAGACTATAAAACTAAATACATTCCTTCAGTTACAAATAAAAGTAAAACCTATTATCTTCCTATTATTACACACGACTTAGTTCCCCTTCGGGTATATGCAGAGTAAAGGACCATCCATATTATTTTCCTATCATTAAACGTAATTCAACTACTTCATCTAAAATATTTAACAATAAGAATTTTTATGTAAACCACGGGAATTAAAATTAAGCAGATAAAAAAAAAACTACTCCATCAAAAATTGCAGGTTATTTTAAACAAAATTGACACCATTGAACTATGTCTAATTGAACTTTCCAAAAATAACTAACCAATACAGATTTTATGCTTTAGTGAAACTTTTATAAAAAGAGGATGAGTCATATTACTATTAAGGGATATACTATGGCAGTTACTATTCTAGGAAAACACAAAAGCGTGGTGGTACGTGCATTCAACATATTGCGGAATTGATTGCCAATAGAAGTATGTAAGAAATGCTTGTGATATATATTTGAATGTTGCAGTATAGAAATCCCCAGTTTAAATACAGTAATAATATGTTTATACAGAACACCTATCTAACATTAATTCATTTTTAATAAATTTGAAATACTGTTACATAAATTAAGATTCAAAATTATAAATAAAAATTCATATTAACAGTGATTTAAACATTAATATGCTATTAAATAATAAAATACAATTACCTTAAAAATATCCTCTCAAATTTTAATTTAACTTTACATATAAACGAGCTAACACGACAAAATAGCTGTATAGATCTCATAGCAAGTAATCACGAAGAGGCATATGGTACAATACCGGCTCTATCTATCTGATCACGACACCGCGCAAATGTTAGAATTTCCAGGAAAGTGTGAAAAATTTCACAATATTGGTACGTTAAAAAGGGATTAGTGATGAAAATATAGAAAAATTTCTATATTACATATCACAATTATCTTGGCATGAAGTCTACGAGGTCAGACGTAAATAAATCATTTAGTATTTTTCATCAAGAACTTACATTGTATTATGAGTTATGTTTTCCTACTATAAATCTAAAATAACTTCAAACAGTCGATCTCCTGCATGGATCACTAAAGGCCTGAGAAAAGCCAGTGCCATTAAAAGACAATTAAGATTTTCATATTATAAATTAAGAAACAAGACACACTTGAAATATATAATATTTATGGAAAAATATTAAAAATGCATAATATGGTCAAAAAATATTAATAGAAAACATCTTAAGTGAGCAAAAATAAGGAAAAGCCACTTGGAATATAATAAAAGATAAAATAATAATCAACTCGAACAACAGCGTGAAATCAATACAAAACGACGGAAATATTATTCACAATCCTACCCAAATAGCAACTTTTTGACTTTTCATTAATATTAGTAATGGAAATAATTTACATGCGCCAAACGAACAATATCAAAAATATCAATAGATGTTAATGACAAATCAATATTCTTGGTACCTACTTCAGAGCTTGAAATGATGTAAATATAATTAAATCATTAAATAACACCAAAGCTGTGGGGTATGACTCTATATCTACAGAAATAATTAAAGCAAGTGCTCGTGTCATTGCCCCATTCTTAACTATATAATTACAAATTCTTGATTCAAGAATATTCAGATAAATTAAAGCACTCTATTATTAAACCATTGTACAAGAGAAGGTGATAGAAAAAGACCTAATAACTATCATCCTATTACACTTGTCTATATTATCAAAAATTTTGAAGGGTTTTTACAACAGGTTAAATGAATTCCTTAATAAACATAATATTATTAAAAACAGAATGGTTTTCAACACAATAAATCAACTTCTTTAGCAACATTCTCTCTTATAAAAAATATAACTAGATACATTGATGAGAAAATTCCGGTGGTAGTATATTCTTTGATATAGGTAAGGCATTTGATTTTGTAGATCATGGGTTTTGCTCAAATGCGAAAAATATGGAATTAGGTGTAGCTTTAGACTGGATAAAAGTTTTTAATCAATCGTAAGCAATGTGTTGAAATCACTACTTTAAATGACAATCATGAATGCAGTGTACACAGATCTCCATCCAGGGTCAATAAACATGGAGTTCCACAAGGGCGTATGGGCCTTATTATTCTTATTGTACATTAATGACTTACCAGATTCAATAAATTGTCAAAGTGTTCTATTCGCAGATAACATATCTATAATAGTGCCATATAAGGATCAAGAAACATCTCACGAAATAAAATAAGTAAAGAGTACAATCTGTATTAAGATGGCTAAAAGCAAACAAATTAAATGTAAATCTGTCAAAACAAAATTCATAAAATTTGGTACGAATAAAAGTAAACGCCCTGATAATAACATTAACATAAAATAGAAAATGACTTTATAGAAGAAGCTGACAAGCATAAAATTCTTGGGTATAACTTTGGATAGATTTTGTAATTGGAAACAACATGTAAATGATGCTTGTCTCAAACTAAGCAGATTTGCCTATGCCCTTAGAAAGCTTCGGACCGTATCAGATGAAAAGACTGCAGGTATAGCATATAAAAGCTATGTAGAATCAATCCTGAGATATGGGTTAATAATATGGAAGAATTCGACTGATGTTGGTCAAGCATTCATTGCACAAAAGAAATGTTTAAACTATTTGGGGAGCAAGTCCACTTGACTCCTGTAAACCTCTATTTAAAAACTTAATTTACTGACATTGACCTACATGTATGTTCTTGAGGTATCAGTCTTTGAAAGTATAACGATTTTTTAATTTAAAGGATCATGTTACTAAATACAGACGAGATCCTACTAAAATAATGATTCCATCTTGTAGAACAACTTTACATAAACGGAATAGTATATCATATGTGCATATCAGTTTTAATAAACTGCCTAACTACAGGAACTTCCATTTAAATATTTTAAAATTAAGTTAAGAAAATGGCTAGTGGATAAGTGTTTTTATACGATACAAAATTCATGCAACATAAAACTAATGTACATGATTATTTGTAAATTAAATATAATGTAATATAATAATAATAATAATAAATATGCTAAATAATAACATAACTTGACATTTTTGTATGTAATATAATAGTGTTTTAATTGCTTTATATAATTATAAATATTTGCATGCCTATTAAAGGCAGAATATAGCTTGAACTATGCACCACTATTAAATCTGGTACCACCTGTATTCTGTGCAAATAAATGTTTCTTTCTTTCTTTATTACATACCACTTTAAAATATTTAGACCATGTAGTTCGTTCTTTCAAGAAATACATTCTCGAAAGAGTTCAAAAGTTTAACCGATTACGTAAAGAACTAGCTAATATATTACAGCGCTCTTATCATTCGACTTCGACTTTGAATTCGAACCCGAATCACCGACCACCGCAAAAGCTCCACAACCGCAATCTTATGTCGCTATGGCCGATACATACAAATGTTTGTGCAAGGATATTGTGCATGATCATTTATACAAGTGTCCGGCATTTTGTAAGATATTTCAAACGACCGTTATAAATATGTTAAAGAACGACACGCTTTTGTAAATTGTTTGAGTGTTATACATAGGCAGGGTCTTGCAACTCTAATTGTAAATGTAAAATTTGCAAGGTAAACATCATAGTTTACTTCACTTTGACGTTTTAAAACCTGCTATCGCGTTTTGACCACCGCCGCCGAGTCATCGGGACACGCGCGCGACCGTATCGACAACAGCTGCTCCGCGTCGTCACCTGATGCGCGTAGCAAGCGTTTCGTTATGTACAACGTCCATTGCCGAGCCGCTATCAACGCAATCTGCGTATCCAATTTATTTACGCAATGTATACACTACGGTTCTATCCACTGCAACGATTATGGTACCCGAAGCTTATGGCACGAGCCGTAGTGTGCGTTGTTTATTAGATAATTACATCGCAGAACAATTTTATAACATCAGAATGTTGTGATAGATTAGGTTTATTAGTATTGACGACAATATAAAGGTAAAGGCTATTGGGGTTCAAAAAACACACAAAAGATTGTAGCATTCCAGTTCACTTCTCGTTTTAACCTTAATATAAGATACAATATTTCTTCGCTCGTCGTCGATAGAATAACAGATGACTTACGTCACGCCTGTCTACGCATCCGCTATGCCGTTCTTATAAGGTTTGCCATTGGCCGATGTTAAGTTCTTTGAGCCATCACTGAATTGGAATGCCACAACTCCTTTTGCGTATTTTTCTGAGACCCAATACATCATTTGATCGGTGCCTCTTTTTTCACAACTTTTATTACCCGGTATAGTAAGGATAATTCCGCTGTACCGCCCTTCTATACTAAACCACGCTCGGTTACGTCATTATGGGCACCGTGCCCGCTCTTCCCGCTCGCAAAACGTAACCTTGACGTGTTGTAGTACGTACCTGCACACGCAGATGAAGACGCGCTAGATACGCTGGTATAAAGGTTTTGTCAAATAGATGAATCTCTATTGAGAACTCCGCCCACTCAGTCCCCGGCTGAGATAGAGTGTGAGCATTTCTTTCGCGGAACCACTGAACGTGACAAAGAAACGGGCAGATACATAGTTTCGTTGCCTTTTCGGGATGATATATTTTCGCTTGGTGATACTTATGAAACCGCTCGAAAACGTTTTTTGGTGTTGGAGAGGAATATTGAAGCCGCTTCTGAGTTTAAGGCTGCGTATGACTCAGTTATCCACGTATATTTAGAGAAAGGCTATCTGTCACCCGCGCCGCTTGTTGACAGTGATAATTGCTATCCCGTGTACGTCATACCACACCACGGTGATTTGGGTACAGATAAGACCACTACTAAACTTCGCATGGTTCTCGACGCGAGTCATAAATCGAGTTCAGGCCGCTCACTGAACGATATTCTCCATAGTGGTCCTAATTTACAAGGTGATCTGTTTGCAATTATTTTAAATTTTCGTCCTTTTCGCTACCGCGTTTTCCGCTGATTGTAAACAGATATTCCTTCAAATTATAATAAATAGGCGCGATGTTATATCATTTTTCACCCACGAAGAATTTACCGAATATGAATTTAATAGGATCGTTTTGGACTAAGGTCCAGCCGTACCACGCGCTCCGTGTCATTCAGCAACTCATTGCGGATGATGGAATTTATTTCAGCTAGCAAAATAATTGCTTATCGCTATTACTATATGGACGATATCGTTTTTAGCTAGAGTTAGAGCTGATTGAGTTATTTAAACGTGCGTAGTTCAAATTAGTAAAATGGACATGTAAACCGACTCGGTCCTATAAGAAGCCTGAATAACCTTGATGAAACGGCGACCGCAGAGATTTTAACTGACTACTTTCTGTTACTTAGAAAAAGGCAAAGATTAATAGATTGCAGAGGTGACAAGTATATAAAGTATATAAGTGATATACTGCCTATTATGCTTGCCTATTATGTTGCGTCTAAATATGCGCGTCACTGAGAGTTATGTCGCGGTTAAGCATCTTCAATTACATCCTTAAGTGCGGTTGAAATGCCTAAATTCTTGGATATTTAAGTCAAAAAATCACAATAAGTGTTCATTTAATCCGCAAAGAAAGAATACAAAGTGACAGAAGAATATTTAATAAATGTTATGATTTCTTATATTTACGCGAACACTACACATTGAATAAAACTATTTTTACGGATATAACTACTTATTAACTAAATATTACACGATAAAGCGTTTAATTTTACTATTTTGATTCCCGACGTTTCGGGTGCTTTACAGCAACTCATCGTCACGGGGGACGTGTTCGCGTAAATATAAGAAATCATTAATGATTTATTGCAAAAATTTTGCGATAAAATAAAAATAAAATTGCAAACTTATCCAAGATACCTAATACGTTACAGAAAAGAATATAACAAATAATAAACTAATGAGTTTGTGTCAGTTTTTAAAAAGGTTATAAGATATAACAAAAAGACGCAATAATAAATGTCGAAAAAGTTCAGGATCTGATTGACGATATAGAGCTGACACTTAATCATGCTTTTGGAAACCACGCTAGTTGTAAACAATACTTCTGTGAAAAGTGGTGTACACAAGAGAATTAAGAACAGACAAAAACTTTCTTTTCAATTTTCCGCAGAATTTTAAGTAGAAGGCCAAATACGCCATGTGCCAATTTAATTAAATATATTTTATATAAAGTGATCTTGACTACGTTTCATCAATTCACTATTGATAAAATGAGAACAGCAATTTTACAATTGTGTTTACAAGAAACACTATCAGTTTAACCTTGCAGCTTGTTCATAATTTTTATTATATATACCACCTATAAATGTATATATTATTAATAAATCATTCCCATAATATTTTGTATTATTTTTTATTTTGCCCTATCTGAAACGTTCTAAACTCTATAGAAAATGTGGCGTATGAAATAACTGACAATCACTAGAACATTTTATCTAGGTACAAAGATGTTTTACAATTTCGTGGCCTCCATATGATATTTTTGTCAGCATAAGGTACCCTTCTGTAAATGAAACGAATATAATACTGCATATGTATAAGATACAAAAGTAAAGTAACAGGCTATGTAAGTCCTTGAATAATCCCGCCGCGCTGCCCCTATGCGTGTTGGCGAACTTCAAATGTCTTCGAATTTTGTTTTCTTATTCCTCAGACATATGCAGGTTTTCACATGATGTTTTCCTTCACCGCCGAGCACGTGCTAAATCAGCACTTAAAATTGCAATTAAAAATTTCATTGGTGCTGCCGCGGATCAAACCCGAGCGAAATTTACAGCGAGCGCTTAGACCCAGAGCTACTAATACACAAATAAGTACGATTCAACAAATATAATAAAAACTCTTACGTACTTAAAACTTAAATACTTGATAGCTCGTGATGCCTACCGGACGAAGCTACAGCACCACATCGTGCAATGTAATTGAAGATGATTAACCGCGACATAACTATCAGTGACGCGCAAGCATAATAGGCAGTATATCACTTACATACTTTATATACTTGTCACCTCTGCAGTCTATTAATCTTTGCCTTTTTCTAAGTAACAGAAAGTAGTCAGTTGAAATCTCTGCGGTCGCCGTTTCGTCAAGGTCATTCAGGCTTCTTAAAGCCTTAAGCGCTCTGCCTTCGTCATATAAGATGTCTAAGCCTCTTGAATTTGATAAAACTGCTCAGTTAAAAATTTTGGGCTTGAATTGGGATAAATCTCGCGATTGTTTTGAATTTAAAGTAACCACGCCTGACGAAAAGTGTTCAAAACGAATCATTTTAGCCACTGTAGCTAGAATTTGGGATATAATGGGCTTCGTAGCGCCTGTTGTTCTCTTCGCTAAACTTCTCATAAAAGATTTGTGGCAGTTGAAACTTGATTGGGAAGATTGTCCACCCCAGCATATAGTCGAAACCTGGAAAAAGTTTTGTATAGAGTTAGCGCTACTCAATGACGTCAAAATACCGCGACATTTGGGTGTCTTCGAACATTGCGTTGTACAACTGGTTGGCTTTTCCGATACTAGTGAGCGTGCTTATGGAGCAGTGGTATACGCCCATATTACTCACGCAAGCCAAGTTACGACGCGACTCGTCTGCGCCAAGTCAAAGGTCTCACCAATGAAGCCTTTGTCTATGGCACGTCTCGATCTCTGTGCTGCCGAATTACTGGCAAGACTAATTAGACGCATGCACGCACCTATGATTCACGCTATCATATTAGTGAGATGTACGCGTTTACAGACTCAATGGTCACATATTGTTGGATAAACTCTTCTCCGCACCGCTGGCAAACTTTTGTCGCCAACCGCGTCGTCAAGATCATTGACAATTTACCAGCCGTGATCGTAAAGGTTCACCGTCGGCAAGGGGTACACTCGTGCCACCAGTGGTGCGCTTGTGTCCGTTGCCTACGAAATAATAAACTCTACATCTTACATCTTTTCTTTACATCTATGTATTATAATATATTATATTTATATTCGCTAGCTTTTAGTTAGTATTAATTGTATTTATCGCATCATATTATTATTATCCTTTTAAAGGCGACCCTTTAAAGGGCGGGGGAAATGTTACCGCCACTTCTCAAATTGAAATATACCGCGTTTTTTGGTCAATCATATTTACGAATCAGATTTCCTCTATAATAACTTTCATTGATTCCATTCATTCCTTCTTGCGACGGACAAATGGGTAGAAGAGGAGTCTAAGTAAAAACACGCCCGCACGCGAAAGCATATTGTGTCACGCTCGCTATATCTGTTTAATTATCATATACTTAAAATCACAGCCGTGAATTGTATCAAATAAGTTTAGTGTAAATAGCTCAAAGAAGGAGTGTACCGTGAGTATCAACCTCAAGTAAGAGAAGCTGCTGGCGTTCTCCAAGTGCGTACCTTCAGTTTTATGTGTCGGTTGCAAATTTCAACGAAATCCAATTCAACTACCTATTACAGTCCACTTTATTTTTAAATCACGTACTCTTATTAATAAAACATTTTCATATAGTCTGGTAGCTATTGTTAATGGAATTACTCGTACTTTTTATTTATTTATGTTTCTGGCGGGTTTCAGAAACATATTAAACTTTCCTGATTTTTAAAAAGTTTCACTATTTGATTGCAGCAATCATTATCTTAATAAATATCGTTGAAGTTATCATATGTTTCATCTTACATCTTCGTTCGTTCTCAAACTTTTAGAAACATTTCCGCAACTTGCAAGTCATAAGTTTCAATAATCTCTTCAGTGGAAACTAAAAGGACTCTTTATGTTTTACGTATATGGCCGCAATTACTATAAAGGGACGAAATATGTGAATCCTAACATGAATGCCTACTTCTGTGACCAAAATATACAGTAAGCCTGTCGTAAAATATTGCGTAGTTAAAAAGTAAAAAGCATAAATAATAATTAATATTTATAGTACAAAAATGAAGAATGAAATAGCAATATATACTTGCAAAATGTTCATATATTTATTCTAAAAAAAATGGTTAAATACTAAATAAATATAGATAAGTGTATAGAACCCACCCAGTATCGCATTATATGAATAAGTATTTTTGTTTTCATTTAATTGTTTTTTATTCTTTATTGATCCCACACATGCACTGTATTTATTTTGCGAACCTTTTATCAAACCAGTAACCTTTATAGATTCTTTCATTTAGTATTGTACCACCGTCATTTACTAAAAAATAATAAATATTGACATCATATAGCATTAACGAATAATAATACCGTGTAGTGGTGGTATAAGTATATCTCCTACGTACGCCCATCTCCTGAAGATGAGCAGCAACGTCTTCCTTTCGTTCACTATGGGTCAATCCATGAAAGAGACCTAATTACGGCAGTGGTCTTTTGATGGGCTATAACGACAACGCAACAACAAATAAGACGGCTTTGATCCGTAGCCACTGAGATATAAATAATAGTATTTACATGACATATAAATAATAGTTCCTGATCTCGTTGTTTACCGTGCTTAGTTTATAAATGTAAAACTATTCCATCACTAAGGAGAAAATATAAGAGTAGTGTGAAAGGTTTAAATCAAAAATATAAAAGCATGACCTAATTTTACTCAATTCGTCATAACTTTACTTCCTGATTAAGTGAAAAAATGTTTTTATGACTGAAATTGACAAAGTTTTGATGAATATTTTACTTTCGAATTACGTAAAGTAAATAGCGATTTTAACACGCACTAGAGATAAGAACTTTGCAAAGTATATCAGTTTTCATAGATTAATTAAATGCCATTATTCGAAGCGATTATTTATATTTTATTATAATCATAATTAGTTAATATTTTAACTCAATGATAATATTGCAAAGGGCAAATTGTACATATAATTACGTATTGATATAGAAATAAAGAGATATCGTCGCCCGATGGTTAAATTATTTTATTAGTTGAAGAGCTAAGCTGTTAATAAGACGCCGCCACTAAAGTGGAAGCCTAGGCCGTTCGTTGGACGAACGTTGCAAGCAACGTTTAATGAGACCTAAACGCGTTTTGCCCTCTCTTGATTTTCTATGATAAACGAGCGGCCTTGCCGTTAACCTTATCGCCGTCGTCTAATTAACGACAGACGACAGACATGAACTTATTAGGCAAGGAAATTCCTGCCTAGTTGCGCCTATGCATTTTGGCGAAGTTCACATGTCTTCGAAATATTTAATTTTATTATAAATCATGGACGTGATAAATCAGCACTTAAAATTGTTCTTAACTATATCATTGCTGCTGCGGGGTTCGAACCCGGGTTTCCCGCGTACTGTGAAATTTACAGCATGCGCTTAGCTCTTGAGCTAGAACGCTGAGCCGCTTTAAGATGATTCTTTAAATTGATGGTTGACTTGGCAGTATAACGTTATTAATGTTAATGTTATTTTGTATTTTTTCCACAGAGAAGCAGTTTCATAAATAGGTAAAATAACATTTTAATAAAAATAAGCTGAATATATGAAATTAAAGAAAAGGTTTGAACGAACGACATCAATCATCAATACCTCTATCGCGTTGGAAGTAATTTTATTTTTAAAGCAAAAATATTAAATGAAGGATGGAAATACTTCATGAAAAACGAAAATAATGGCAATAAAGCGAAATTTTATTTTAAAATCCAAATAAGAAAAATAATTTTAAGAAAGCTACTGACTTATAATAGTAAGATTTGCTTTTCTAAATTTTGCAGTTTCTGCGTGTTATCGGGCTGACAATTTTTTTCAGTGCTTCGTTTTTATCTTCGGGATTCCTTGCAAATAATTGTTGCAAAATTAATTATTTTTATATGCTAGTTTTATAAAAAATATACTGGAATTTTGTAATTCAGTTTTCACCAAATTCCATACGTCTGAAAAATACCATAACTTCGTGAATATGACCTAGATTTCTCACTAGGATCATTACAGCTTATAAGCAATTAAGTCTTCTTAAACTCTGATAATTTTTTTTATAGGAGAGGGGGCAAACGAGCATGCGACTCACCTGATGGTAAGTGACTACCGCCGCCCATGAACAACCGCAACACTAGGGGAATTGCAGATGCGTTGCCGGCCTTTTAGAAAGGAGTAGGCTCTTTTGAAGGTCCTAAGTCGTATCGGTCCGGAAAAATCGCTGGTGGTAATCGATTCCACAAGAAAGTTGTGGGAAAACTTCTTCTATCGCACAGTGGTTGACCGCCAATCATCCAGGTGGTATGGATGGTATCGCGAGTTTTGTCGCAATGTGCGATGGTGAAATTGAGTGGCTGGAATTAGTCGAACAATTCCTCAGAGCACTCCCGTGGTACATGCGATAAAATGCAAAGAGATGCAACATCTCTCTCGCAGTGGCAGTCAGACAAGCCGATCGAAAAGAACTCGGTCGTCGACGATTCGAACCGCTCTGCGTTGGATGCGGTCAAGTGGAAGGAGCTGGCACTGGGGGCCCCTGCCCAGAGATGGGAACAGTATTCCATGTCGGACCGAACCTGCGCCTTGTAAAGTTGCAAGCGGTGTACCGGCATGATACTGTCGCTCTGCTAAAACACATAAACTTCTTAAGGCAATTTGGCCTTCTCTTCAAATGACCAAAACTTGAAACTGAGGAGATACGACAAAGGGTTCTTTTGCGGTAAACGCGCAAACTTGTGTCTTCTGAGGTTGAACTGGACTAGATTTAGTCGCCGCAATCGAGACTTTGTTCCAAAGACTCGACTTCAGCCACAAGTTTGTTCCATACTCAACGACGTTTTCGAGAAATATTTGCAGCCCGGTATATAAGGCATCACCAGTGCTGTCGTCTGCATAGCAATGAATGCTACCAGTAAGCAACATATCATTGATGCAGGAGAAAAGCGTTGGCGATAGCACGCAGTTGTGAAACACCAGCGTTGAAAGGCTTGTAATCAGAGCATGCACCGTCTACTACGACCTTGATGCTCCGATCAGCAAAGAAACTGGTGATCCAATTGCACAATTTCTTTCATTCAAAGGGAGCTTCGAAAGAAGCGCTTTGTGCCAGACCCGATCGAAGGCCTTCGCTATGTCCAAACTAACGGCCAATCCCCTTGGACTCTACTGCCTCCGCCCATCTATGAGTCAGATAGACCAGAAGATCACCAACTGATCAACCTCGACGAAAACCGTATTGGCGGTCACTAATCAGCTGGTGATCCTCAAGGTACCTCATGAGCTGGCAGTTTATAATAGACTCCATTATTTTGGAGAACAAGGAGGTGATGGCGATAGGCCTGTAGTTGGACAGGTCTGGCGGTCGCCTTTGGGGATCAGGTGGACCAAAGCTGTCTTCCATGAATTCAGGACTACGCCTTGGGAGTAGGAGTACCGAGAACGCGTTAAACCGGATCAACTCCGGACACGTCTTCAGCACAGTGGGAGGGACTCCATCAGGCACTCGACTTGATGACGTCCAGGGACAGGAGTACTTTGCGAACCGACCGCTGTGTTAACACGTCCGGCATGGAGCACTCACCACCGGGATAGTCGGCGGTGTGTTCTCCCGTCATTCAGAGTCGAGTTGGACGCAAAGAAGCCTAGAGATCCTTCTCCTTTGCGGCATGGGCCAATGAGTCGTCCTCTCTGTTGAGATGGTGAGATGGCTGACAGAAGTTCCCTTGGCCAGCCTTGGCAAGAGACCAGAATTCGCGGGTTCCAAGGAAGGTGAACTAGCTTCCGCCAATTCTGCCGATGTGCTCAGACCTTGTGGCAATGCTCTTTGGAAGGATCTGGAGGCGGAATTATACTTTTGCCCATCCAGGACGTTGATGCGTCAGCTCAGGCCAGTAACTCCTGTTTAGTGTGATGCTATTTTACAGAACGACCAAACCATTGCTGGGATCTGCCTCTGATGGGCACCAAGATGGAATAAAAGTTCCATACCCTGAAAATACCATCAGCAACAGAATCAGCAACAACGCTGGGATCTTCCGGCGGTAAGCCCTTTAAAGGTGGGATGCAAAAGACCGCATCTATCCTCAGCCGACCTATAGTGCCAAACGGCGGCAGTCTGCAGAATGCATGCAACACTCGAACAAGACAATGGTCAGACGAGCCTAAAGGGCGTCGATGGAAATCTGATATCCGTCCGGATGAGAGGTCAGCAGAAGGTCCAACAGGAAGGTTCATGATCTTCCATCTGGAATCCGCATAGGCAGTAACCAGCTGTAAGACCATATGCTAGCAAAGTCATAAACAGATCTCCCCGCATGATCGGTTGAACGTGAACCGAGCCATTCGGCATGGTGGGCGTTAAAATCGCCAGGATCACGATCTCTGCGGATGGGATCTGCTGTAACAAGGAATCTGTAGCCATTTGGACGTGGCCGATGAGTCGGTCTGTTTTGCATTACCGCTATGGGACCTATAGAGGCACCCGTAGACGCGGGGATGGTCGTCACTGTCTACGCGCAGCCATAGGATGGACAGGTCCGTACCTTCAAGACTGCCGAGGCGTCGAAAACAGATGTCCTCTCTGACATACACAAACTCAGCCAGGGCACAAGGTGTTCTAATTTGTACCCAGGTGAGAGATATAGTATCAGCCGGAGGTACACCTGGGTCTCGGTTAAAAAAGCAGGCCGGCTTCGTCGTCTCTAGATGGAAGTGGACAGCGTTAAGTTTGGAATGAAGTCCCTGATGTTGCAAAATTTACGGATAGCGTGACAGGGTCGCCTTGGTCTTATTGCTCCGCTTGCCCCAGCAGTATTAGTCGCAGCGATTTTGCCCCCACCCCAGAATACGCGGCAGCCTGAGCATCCTCGCTCAGGGTGAATAACAGATCGTGGATGCTCAGCGAGGGATTCTCCAGGGGTGCTAGTACCCTCCTGGGGTAGTCTTTCGTTTAATTCCGCTACTATGTTGATGGGGGATTGGGCCTCCGGCCTCCTGCACTCACCAAGCGAAACGCAGAGGTAAACTTCTACTTCATGATAATATTTTAAATATTATATATTTAGACTGTTATATACACAAAAGTTAATAAAATAGAGAAAAGAAGCCAACGTTTTTGGCACTATACCGCGAGAAATAATTTTGTGAATGATTTTATTATTTAGTTTTTTCATTCTGTCTTTTACTGCTGACAATAAATCTCCCTCTTATTATAGCCTCGCAGGGGATATTTACCATAGCTGCCAAACTTGACAGGTGAATTAGCAAACGCATTGTTTTAATGATTGAGTTATTATCAGAAAGACGCTGTTGCCCCTCTCCTGTTTAAGTTTACCTCTGTGTCTCTGGTGGATTCTCTTACGCCGCCACTACACGGATTTTCTTTCAGACAACACAATGACAGTCCAATTGATCGCACTTGTTCGCTCAACTCAATGGAATTTATCTTTGTAGCACTTTTATCCAGATTCCATGACTTATTTGTCACCATTTTATTAAAGTTAACATCTGTAACCACTCGATTAGATTTCTGACACCACTTGAGTATTTTAAAATTTTATGAAAATAATATTTCCAAAAAGAGTTAATTATTTTAATCCATCATTATCGCCATCTCAGAATATTTTGTTGGAAATTGAACGCTTAGCTCAAACGTAGGTTTTCATAAAAAATCGTTTTATTTATAAATGTTAGCAGCTTAAACAATATTACTAAAAATACATTATATCTGGTTAAGTGAACGTCCTCTTACCATTAGTGTTTTTCATCTTTAGAAATTTTCGCCTTATTTTTCAACGATTATTCTTTGAATAACTTTTACTGAAATAAATTATAAATTATATCTAATTCCGTCTCTTTCTATTGATTTTATAAGCAAGTGAAAATAATATAAAGAAAATAATGTAAACAACGCGAATCAACACGCTCGTGACGTATTGCGCGCGAGCGCGTCACGAGCATGCCTACTACGCATCGCTAGTCTGGCGGCAGCGGCCAGCCTGGCGACGCGTGTATCTATAATGTGCTTGTATACGCATATATAATTGAATTTTCACTTTTGTCCGCAGTCCTTATGGTTGCCTCTGCTTTTTTTTTGAATAAAAATATTCTATTCAGTATAAACCGGTGAGTTGAATTCTTCCTTTTATCTTCTCTTTCAGCACGTAAAAGAACTCTGCTGAAAATGGGCTACTCTTGATATCGGAATGGAGATCGTAGCACTAGGCATCTCAAACCTTTGACACCGCTGGGGAAAGCCATAAAGATCTTGTAATTTTTCTAGTCAAAATGAGGCGATGAATTTTATAAAGCCCCCACTACACGACAGCGGGTTAAATAAGGGAGAATAAATTATTTTTAATTCCTCTTCTCATTGAACATTATTTTTAACATAAATTAAGAAGACAGACAAACATAACTGCAACATAGACCGACAGGAAATTACAATCAAATCAAAATTGTTAATACCTTGTGTTAGTATGATAGCAAAGAAACGTGACTAAAACAGCAAACTTGAATAATGAAGCAGTTTCTGTAGCCTATGTTTTGATTGAAGCAGATTAATTCGATATCGCTGACCCAGTTTAAATGAAAAAGCCAATTTACCAGTACCTGTGTAAAAAATTTATTCGTACAAAAATTTGTTTATTTGTACATTGAAAATAAATTTTAAATAAATGAAATTACTAAACATGGTAAAGAAAGGTTTTTAAGTGCCAGCCTCGTACCGGCAAAAAAAATGTAGGGCGTCCCCTCACTAGATAGATTGACGATCTGGTAGGAAATGCTAGAAGTCTATGGCTCAGGACCTTTTTTTTGTGGGATTCGTGGAGTGAAAATCATATTTAGCAGTGGACATGTGAAGGACTGTTATTATATTATCGATGCTGATGACTAAGCATAAAGGTTGAAAAAAAAGTTGTATAAGAAAATAACAAGAAATACTTGTAATAAACCGAAATGTTATTTTAAAAATGTAATAAGTTGATAAACAAGTAATGTGTTGATTTTGAAAAATCACTGCTTAACAAGAACCCAAAAGAATTGGGTAACGAGCGGTGCTACCACCGGCTTCACTCAACATATTGAGCAGGGGTAATTCCTGCTTATATGCCAAAAAAATCATCTTTAACAAAATATGTTACTGTGCCTTGTATATCATATCTTCATTTGTGTCATAGATGTGTATGTGCTCAATAGGTGTCATGAGAAACAAATATAGGGAATCACAGAAAGATTTCATTCATCTTTGACGGATGCTGGTAAAACCATCTGGTATATCCGTAGAAATCCACTGCTTGACATAGGCCACTATCGTTATGGTAATGATTTGCCTTAACTCTTACATGAAAGATGTTAAAATTATTTAGCCAAGATCCGAATGAAAAATAAAAGTGATGTGTCTTACTCTTACCAAATTTGAAGAAAAGAAAACCTCCCGCCCTCCTTCAATTGCGTGCACTATCACCGTTACCACTAATTCTAAAACCGCTACCCCCAAAACCACTAAACTAGAAAACACCCACCACCGTCAATAACACGACACGTGTTTAGACTTTATATAAAAAAGTGATGCCTGATTCTGTAAATTATTTTAATTTCTGATAATAATATTAGTTTCTGATTATGTAGTCCCGGGTTTGAATTGCAGCTCGTCTCAAAATACGTTAATGGATTTTTCTGTCGAGAAATTTTCAGTAGCAGCCCGGAGTCATAAAGTTGATGGCGTTTCACCCCCACACCTCGGAAAGCACGGTTGATCCTGCGCCTGATCTCTCTCTGGTCGTGTCCGACTGCCGTCCCATTGGACTATGAGAGTGAGGGATAGTACCCACTATAATCTTGTCTTGCACAGATTAAAATAACTGCGCGGCTAATTTGAGAATTTCTTGACTGAAAAATCCTATAGCTGATTTTGGCCCGACTCGGATTTCAAACCCGTCATGATCAACAGTTTTTTTAGTTTTACGTATATAATACACATGACTATGCTTATGAATTATTTTCAAAGTTTGTTTGTTTTAGATTTTGGTTAGGGTTTGTAAACTTTTTTTTAATCCTCAAGCAACGAATACTACATAGGCTATCTACAAAGGCCACTGGCTTTTTGCAAGAGAAAATATAAGAATTAAGAACCTAATATAAAAAAACAGACAAAGGCTCAGTAGAGTTTTTATTAAGACTTATGAGAGGGAAAATTTTCTTTCATATTTATTTAACAGTGGTAGAGCCACGCGACAGCATTTGCTGTCGCACGGATAGGCCGGTTCGAACCGGGGTGGTACCACGACCTCACAGAACACCAGCGTGAAGTAGAGGTTTACCACTGCGTTTCGCTTGGTAAGTGCAGGTGGCCGGAGTAATACCCCACATCAACATGGTGGCGGAATCAAATAAAAACTACTCCAGGAGAACCCTGGAGAATCCCTGCTGAGCATCCGACCACCTCCCACTCCTGAGGCGTGTGTGCTCAGAACCCCGCGTATTCTGGGGTGCAAAATTCAAGCTGAGCAACAAGACCACGGCAACCCCTGCCACGCTATCCGTGAATTTCTGCAACATCAGGGAACTTATTCGAACCTAAACGCTGTCTACTACCATCTCGAGACGGCGAAGCCGACCTTGCTCCGACCGAGACGCAGATGTCCTCTCCGGCTGATACTTCGTATCTCTCCTACCCGGGGTACAAATCGGAACACTCCTTTGTGCCTCGCGCTGGAGTTTGCGTATACGTCAGAGAGGACATCTGTTCTCGACGCCTCGGCAGTCTAGAAGGTTCGCACCTGTCATCCTTTGGCTACGAGTAGACAGCGACGAACATCCGTCTGGGTAGGTCCCTTCAGCGGTATGCCGAGCAGACCGACTCATCGACCACGTCAAATGGCTGCAGATTCCTTGCTACAGCGATCCCATCCGCGATTCGTGATCCTCGGCGTTTTTAACTCGCTCAGTTCACGCTTCCGATCATGCGGAGAGATCTCTTCATGATTTTGCCGGCATCTGGCCACAACTGGTTGCGCTGCTGCGCGGATTCCAGGTGTGGAGGATCATCACATTCCTGTTGGACCTTCTGCTTTCACTCATCCGGACAAATATCAAGTCTCCGTCGACGCCCCTCTTGACTCCTCGGACATTGTCTGGTCCGGGTGTAGTGCCACTCACGCTCATCGCGCGGTTGCATTCTGCAGGCTGCCGCCGTGTTCGGTTCGCAAAGCACTCCTCTACTGGACGTCAGCAAGGCCTGATGGAGTTCCTCCCATTGTGCTGAAGACGTGTACTTCGGAGTGGCACCGGTTTTAACGCGTCTTTTTCGGTACTCCTACTCCCAAGGCGTAGTCCCGAATTCATGGAAGACAGCTTTGGTCCACTCGATCCCTAAAAAAGGCAACCGCTCAGACCCGTCGAACAACAGGCCTACCGCCGTCACCTCCTTGTTCTCCTTGTGCCTATTAACGCTGGTGTTCCACAAGGCTGCATGCTATCACCAACCCTAATTCTTCTGCATATCAATGATATGTTGCAAACTGGTAACATTCATTGCTATGCAGACGATAGTACTGGTGATGCCTTATACACCAGCCGTCCCAATATTTCTCGGGGATACATCGCTGAGTACCGGGATAAACTAGTGTCTGAAGTTGAGTCTTTGCTGAACAAAGTTTCGGATTGGGGGCGACTAAATCTAGTCTAGTTCAATCCCCAGAAGACACAAGTTTGCGCGGTTACCGCTAAAAAGAACCCCTATGTCGTATCTCCTCAGTTTCAAGGCACTCCCCTTGCTGCCTCAGCTAGCATCGGAATCCTCAGGGTCGACATATCGAATAGTGTGCAGTTACGTGGTCACTTTGAAGGGAAGGCCAAATTGGCCTTTAAAAAGCTTGGCGTGCTCAGCAGAGCGAGACAGTATTTCATGCCAGCACATTAATTGTAACTTTACAAAGCGCAAATTCGGCTTCACATGGAATACTGTTCCCATCTCTGGGCCGGGGCACCCCAGTGCCAGCTCCTTCGACTTGATCACATCCAGCGGAGAGCGTTTGGAATCGTCGACGACCGAGTTTTTTCTGATCGGCTCGATTCACCGGCGCTGCATTCTCTATCGCATTTACTACGGGGAGTGCTCTGAGGAATTGTTCGGATTAATTCGAGCCACCAAATTTCACGAGAGCACGTCGCATCAAAATTCACGATACCATCCTCACCATCTGAATGCTTGGCGGTCCACCACTGTGCATTTTACTAGCAATTTTCTTCCACGTACAACTTCTCTGTGGAATTGTTTACCACCGGCGATTTTTATAAATTTTATGTTATTGAAACTATTTATTGCAAAATTATAAATGTTGTCTATAAGACAAGGTTGATTTAAATGTAAAACAATTGAACACTGTGCAAGGTACCAGAGACCTGATACCAATAAATGATTTAAATTTAATCAACTTACAGGAAGTAAAATGGCAAAATGTGGTTTGGGGGTTAGGGAATTTATCACGCCATTTCACAACATGGGTGTCGTAAAAGGCGAATTTAGAAAATACCAGTAAAATCTTATGGCTTCTGAGATGGCGATATGACCATTTCGTTTACTTTGTATAAAAAAACGAAGACCGGCGACGGACAGCACCAGCGTCAATGTTACGAGATTTGTGGTAGAGTGATCATCAATCCGTGTACCAAGCGTAATGATTAAGGCAAATCCTCCCTACAATGGGCGAGACCCATGTCTAGCTGTGAAGAAGAAGAAGAAGAGGAAATTATAAGTTCATGCACATTAGCAATGTTTATTTTTATATGTTTAAAAGTAAGAGTGACAAATGTGTACGTGTCATTTGATAATGGGTGGACTCTATGGCCCACTGACACTGACATACATAACATATATACATAAACTCTCATGCCTGTCACCCAGAGGAGTAGACAGTAAAATAGGGGTAGTAATTTTTTTGATAAACTCCGATTTTGTTTCACAAAAAAAACCTTCTCAAAGGCCAGCAAAGCAGCAGTAATTGTTATTATAAAATAATGTACCAAATATTCATGGGCGACGGTGATCGTTTATCAGGTAAGGCTGAGTTGACTGCTCATTTGCCCCGTTTTAAAAAGGCCCTTTTCGTTGTTTATGTTTGATAAAATCTAGTTCGCCTATTATTTTTAACCGAAAGAAATTCTTCTCTTTCTTTTTCATTTTCTTCTTCATCTTCATCAGTCCGTGAAATTCCATTGCTGTAAATTTGTATTTCCCGTTTTGGGGAGGATTTGCCAGTCGTCTCTCACCTTTGACGCTGCTCCGTCGCCTCTCTGGGTATTTCACTTTTACATAAACGAGATGGTTATAATATCACTATCTATCAGGAGCCACAATATCTTTCTGGAATATACCATATTCTCTCTATTGCAATAGAGAGAAGTATATTAAAAATGAGGAAAATACACAAAAAAAGATCACAAATAATCAGAGAAAGGACAAAAATAAAAGATGCTTTAATACAAGCTTTAAAACTAAAATGGCAATGGACCGGCCATATCTCTAGGTTCACAGATGATAGATGGACCATAAAAACAACACGTTGGAGAGTACCAACGTGTTGTTTTTATGGTTAGGCAAAATAAATGTCGGCAGACCAGCTAGACAGTGGGTTGATGATATCGTTGCAAAAGCAAGGCAACACTGGATGGCCCTAGGCAAAGACAGAGAATTATGGAAGGAGAAGGAGGAAGCCTTTACGCAAGAGGGATCCACATTCCAGAAAAATAGCTAACCACACTAACACTAGACTAATAAGTTAAATGTACTAACACAACTAACAAACATTTAGAATGTAAAATATTTTGATGTGGAAATAAAAGGCTTATTATATATTATTATTATATACCATATTCTCTCTCCTCGTCTCGTCGTGTCTCGGCTCCTTACGACCCACGGAACCACACCACCATACGGCATACAACAAGTTCTAAGTATAATAAATTCATTTTATATAAAATTTCATTCACATAATTCAGCACTATACAATAGAAATTTTGAAATATATGTCCTCGGAGTTACATTGACTAAAATGAATAATGCAGTGCAGCGCTCGCACTTTATAAGCTGCAAACGTTACAACTTGAACGTACGTAGCTCGTTAATAGCACAACAATGGTTATATACTTTTTAAATTACTTGTCCACTGATTTGTAATACTATATTTGTAGCACGAATACGAAAAAGGACTGGATCTAAAACTTCATTACATAGTGGTAATTAATATCCTGTTCTTCATAATTCAGGATTTTAAAGAACAGGATATTAATTTCATGTTTTCAGATTCATAATTTTGATATATAATGTAGAGCAACGCTGCAGCTGCAAATTTAGAGCAATGCTGCTAATATATAGAAGTACGAGTATATGGCTGCGGCACAAATGAGTCGGCTCGATGGGACGAGGATCGCGCTCTCTTGGAATACCAGCGTAAAATAGCAGCTTAACACTGCTATGTTTCGTATTGTGAGTGTAATCTTAGTCCACAGGGTTTATAATTCTTCTACATTTAGATTCATAATGAATAATTCTAATCATTTAGATCGAGTCTATATGTAGAAGTCTATCAGGTGGACTGTGTGCCCGTTTGTCAACCTCAAACTATAAAAAAATTGTTCCAAGATTCTGTCTTCCATACAAGTGTCTAGCAACTCGTGAAAGTCTCGACTTGGCCTCCCCCGTTAAGGAGGATTTGCCTTAATGCTACGCTTGGCAAAGGGCGTGTAAAGGCCACGCATTGCAGTAACAAACGTCTCGCACCTTCGCTCCCTGTGGCTATCTGAGTATTAAGCTTCATAATTTATAACCTGAATTTATTTATTAACCTATGATATTTCCTAGCTTTTCATAGTCGCCTCTTAGTCGCTCCCATAATCCCACGGGACGATATGGGGTAATAAGTTTTCTTAAGACAGCACCACGACCACGACTATTTAATTTATTTCTATTTGACGACGATTTCACACAAATTTCACATAATTTTTATAATAGCTATTGTTTATTACGCTCGTGATGATAACTAAAATTTTACAAACATGAAGTAACTCATAATGGCTTTTTATCTAATATTTATATTTTCGTTAGGTTTATGAGGTGGTTGATACCTCTGTAACTATATTTCTGCTTCTCATTAATTACTTGTCCGGCGTTTTAGGTATGCAGATAATAACCACTGTTGTGAAGATCTACAAAAGTATTTCTAGTGTGTAAATAATTCTAGTCAGTAAAATACCCACAACGGCGACGGGGACTAGAGTCAAAGGTGTGAAACATTGAATACTACGATTGTGAATCCGCCCGGCAAGGGTGACGATCAAATGCGTGACGACAAATCCTTCCTACAGAGGGAGAGGTCCATATCCATCAATGGACTTACGGGCTAAAAAACTTAACTGGTCTGTTTAGTTGGTTGTCCTCTAGGTGGCGTTCGTCCGGTTGGAAACACCTCTACTATTTCTGGCGCCTAGGATCAACATCATGTTACGACTTGAAGGGTAAGAGAACCCGTATACAGAAGGTGACGCCGCCTCTACAAACATAAAAAACAAAAGGCATATAAACAGGATGCATTCCCTCTTAGTCTTAGGGTGACAACTAATCTGTAGTTACTTAGTTAGTTAGTTTACGACGGGCTGTTTTACTGTGGGCAGGAATAATGTAACTATTCGAGCCATGAGATCTCCCCGAAGAAGTTCAACAGTCCTTTGATGTTGCTTGCAACATCGGGGAGTGATCCCGGCGTGCCGAGATGTTTAGCCCTATATGTAGCGACCTCCGGACATTTCAGCAACACGTGGGCCGCCGTTTCTTCCTCCGCCATACATGCCCTGCACAGTGGACTATCTGTAACACTGTGATAGCACTTGTTACTATCCTGATCTGCGGCTTGTTCAGTCTCATTAGAACTTTGGTTAAGCGACTGTTTATTTCAGGCAAGGCTTCCCTAGCTTTTCTACAGTCTACTAGATTTTTCCAAAGCTGAGCGTGTTGATTAGTGAAGTGTCTACGTACCAGTGAACGAACGTTACCAAAGGGGATTGTTATGATTGGTTCCGGCCCTATAGTGGCCAGAGCCGATCCTCTTCTGGCCAGTTCGTCTGCTGCATCGTCGCCTCTAGATCCACTGTGTCCCTTTATCCATTGCAGAGTCACGTTGTTGTTTTTACATACCTCATTTAATCGTTGATGGCATTCATATATTAGTTCCGAGTTCACCACATTGCAACTCAGAGCTTGTAGTACTGCCCTACTGTCGGTCAGTATTCTGATGGAGAAGTCATTAACCTTCCTAGCATCTATTGCTATGGTCGCTTGAATGATACCCATATATTCCGCCTGAAAGGCTGTGTTATAGGTACGCAGCGGTGTGCATATGTGGATATTGAGGTCTTCAGAGAAAGTTACAGATCCTACACCTTCATTTGTATTAGAACCATCGGTGAAAACTCTAAGCTATTTTGGGATTAATCCTTCCGACTGGCTGGTTTCATTTAATTGTATCTTGTACTTCTTATCGAATACAAATTGTTTAGGAATTTTATGGTACTTGGCTTGTAAGATAGGAATTTTTGAGTGAATTCTATCAATTATGCCTGTATGAGGGACACTATTCTTACTCCAAAGATTTAAGGTCTTGAGTCTGATGGCAGCTAAAGTCGCTTCTTGTTGTATATGTAGATGAAGCGGGGTTAGCTCCAGCATCGCTTCTAAGCTGCTGTTGGCGTAGTCCTTATGCAGCCTGTGGCAGCTATACGAGTATATGCTAGTCTCTGGTAGCGCTGAAGCTTCTTTATAGTGGTGGCTTCATTTTTCTTGGTCCACCATACCAGAGCGCCGTATGTGATCATGGGCCGAATTACAGTTTTGTACAGCCACAGTATGATTTTTAGCGTCAGACCCCATCTTTTGCCAATCATGTTTCTGCATGGCCAGAAAGTTATACTAGCTTTGTTGATTTTGTTTTCTATGTGTTTATTCCAATTAAGTTTGAAATATGTCTAAGGTAAGACCTAAATATTTTACCTCAGAGGACAGCTGGAGTTTTGTGCTGAAAAGTCTTGGGAGATGATAGTACAGCATTCGTTTTATTTCGCCGCTTAGGTCAGGTCGCACACCATGCTTGCTGTCTTTCCAGAGACCAGTATTGTCAGGTCATCAGCATAACCTACTGTGTAGAAGTGATTGGCATTTAATTTGTTGATGAGTTCATTAAGGACTATATTCTACAGGAGAGGTGTACTAAGGATGTTTACTATCCAGTCAATCAGTGCCGGTTCAACTTTATGTCTGCTGAGTGCACCTTTTATGCTGGAGAAGTTCGTTCTGTCAAAAGCACCTTCTATATCTATGAAGGAACCTAGACATATTTCTTTGTTTTAGATGGCCTCTTCAATCTTTGTTACTACCTGGTGAAGTGCCGATTCTGCTGATTTATCTAGACTGTAGGCGTTGCTTGTCGTGTAGCGGTAAGTTCATTAGTGCTGACTCTTTAAACCTTTCACTCATTCTCTCCATCGTCTTTAGAAGAAAGGATGTGATGCTAATGGGTCTGTAGGATTTATGGTCTGTGTAGTCGCTCTTACATGGTTTGGGTATGAATGTGACTTTCACTTCCCTCCATCCTCTAGAAACATATTTAAGAGCCAGACAGGCTCTCATTATGGCAGGAAGTCTGACTATTAGAGCTTTACCCCTCCCTCCCCCACTGTAAGAGTGCTGGAATATGCCAGCCCTGCCGCCTTATAGGGAGGAAACTGAATGGCCCAATGGATTTTATCCATCGTTACCACTCTCTGTGCTAAATTCCAGTCTTCTGCTGTTAGTGTCAGTATAACTTCATGCCGGTTTGCCTGCTGAGTTACGCAGCAACCTGGGAAGTGCGTTTCAATTAGGATGCGTTGGGTTTCATCCGGCGATGTTGAGTAGCTACCGTCGGGTTTCTTTAGAGAGATGGATCCCGGCGTGTTCTGTTTAGCTAGGATATTCCTTATCATATTCGCTTGTTTGCAGGTTTCTATGTAGTTAAGCCATTTTTACTTGTGTAATGTTATATCCTTGTTGATCAGATGCTTCTATTATCCTTAGACTGACGTGTTGTTAACTCTCGGAAAGGAATATTATTTTGTCATCTACTATCAGATAATTAATATAAAAATAATATCCTTTTACCCTACATGAAACTAGTGAAAATAAGAAATCAGACAACTTTTACATAGTCAAATATTGTCGATGTAAATCCATAATTACTACTTGTGTATGTAACTATTTGATCATATGGAGCTGATTAATGGTGTATATTTTATAATAATTTCTTATTTATTTAACATACAGGCAGAGACAACAAAATACTGACAGATAGTCTTATCTCATATCTCTTATTATTGAAAATGTCCCTCTGATTGTTAACAATATCATACGTGGACGTGTTTTTTTTTTTGTTTATAGTATTCAAAATGTAAATCAATACAAACATAAACATAGATCCCACACGCTATTTAGATTGCAATAAATATAGAAAAAATAATATATTGATAAGAATTATTATTTAGTATAGACACTACAATATTCATTAGCTTTTTTCAGGTGGATCACTTAGAATAAATGTGTATGTCTTGTAGGCTGAAATCTTGCCGAGCTGCTCGTAAGCAGAGACAAAAAAGTATATGGATATTGAAGACAACAGTCTTATATCACATAAAATATCCTTATGATTCCTAACAATATCATAAATGGCCATGTTATTATCAATTTATTTTGAAAAAATCTTTTGATATGATAATGACTGACAATAATAAATACAAATAAATTATACATGTGTTTTTGTTATCCTTACACAACTAGTTTAAAACATCTTACTTCATATTTATCAGTGTGTAATAACATAGATAAACACGATATTACCTAGTCATTTTGGCTTTAGTGGTGTTTGGGGTATGATAGCTAATCAGTTAATATATTTTAAACAATGTTTACACACTGCACCTTTACTAATCAACTAAAACATATTAAAACAAAATCTTGACACCGCACCTGTCTATCTGTCTGTTGCACTATTAATAGACTGCTTTGGAAATAATTACAACATATGCAGTGACATTTTACTTTGTGTTTTATCCTTATACAACCAGTTTAAAACAGCTTTCTTACTATATAGCATGTAAAGGTAATATTATAAATGGACATATTATCCGTTATTCATCTTGGCTTTAATCATATTTATTTAATTACTGTAATGGTGTTTGTGATGTATGTTCACTAATCAATTAATACCTGTAAAAAATATTCTGCACACCACGTTTGTTTGTCTGTGCACTGTTTTGTCGGAACTGCTAAAAGGATATTCCATAAATCTTAAAGTACCTATAATTGCTGAATGTACCTACAACTTTGCTTAATACTATTAATTATTAAGCTATTCTATTCTATATACACTATTTTTACTCATAATATCGGTGAAAACTACTAGAAAATAGCTTTTAGTTTGTGTTAAGGTTATTGTGATATTCATATTTTAATTCTCAGAATTCCCGTTAGATGCAATAAAACTAATATTAATTTTGTAATCTATATTATAAGGAATAAATCGACACTGTGTTGAATTTCGGTACTGAAAGATGGTGTATCGAGTAATTGAAGTCCCTAATAATCTACAATTTATTAATATAGTCCTACTTTTGCTGATATTGTACCAAGAACTCTGGCTGCTTTTCCTCGTAGAATTGCTATACAAAGCCTTTAGGATAATTCTTGGTTTCTCTTCTAAGCCTCCTTTTATGACAATGTCTACTAGCGGTAATCAACAACGACAACTCACCACTTTTCCCAACCGAACATCGCTGCCATCAGGTAGGAAGTGAGAGATCATCCCGCAATGAACATTGAGGTCTCGGCGCACGTCAGCCCAAGGTGATATATCTTGACTATATAGGTGTGGTAATTGGTGTAGATACTAACGGTTAGTGGAATCAAATGTGTAGTAAAATTACAAAATCAACTGTATCCCCAAATAGTCGTCGCTGCTGGTGACGAAGGAGCCGTTTTTTCCTCGAACAAGATATAAGGAAACGCAGCCAGAGTTTTTGAAGCTATCACATGAGAGTAGAGCTAGTGTTTATCCTTCACTCCACTGAATATTGTACAAATATTAAAGCATTACTCTTACGTGGTAGAGCCACGCTGTAACTATATCACACTTGCAGCACGAATGAGTCTACTCGACCGGGGACTATGGACCATGTTCTCACAGTTGTCATGCTTGGCAGACGGGTTGGTAACCGCACTTTTTAATAATTTTGAGTTGTTATCAAGAAAATGCTGCTGTTCATCTCACGCCTTCAAGAATACCAGCGTAGAATAACAGCTTAATGCTGCTGTGTTTTGTATGGTTAAGTGTGTGTGTGTAGAGAACGGAGACACTTTTTATTGGTAACGAGGTGGTATCTTAGCCCTCAGGGGTGACTTTTACATTTTGTACGTGACGTATTGTTACGCATCTACATTTTGATTCTTAATCGAGAACAGATGTAGGTGTTTAAAGACTACAGCATTCACTTACCATCAGGTTGACTGTGTGCTCGTTTGTCACCTTTATTATATGTAAAAAAAGGTTAAGAAGATTTTATCCTGCGACCTCAAACCTTTAAATCATTTCAGATCGGACGGATTTCATATGTCCTCGTAATATTTTATTGCTAAGACAAGCAGGTTTCCTCACGATGTTTTCATTAACCACCGAGCACGTGGCAAATCAACACTTAAAATTTCAATTAACAGTTTCACTGGTACCGGCGGGGATTGAAATCGGGTCCCTCGCGTATTGTTAAATTTACGTCGAACTCTTAGCACCTGAACTAGCTCTTTATTTGTATAGTATTCGTATGTTATTTGATATTTTTTATATATTCCAAATAGATTCTTTTTCTTCTTTATTCTTCACTATGTAAAATTCCACTGCCGGAAATGAGACTCTCCCGTTTTATTTATTAGATCAAATTACTTTGCACACATATAGGGCATCAGAGGCTTACTTACAGCTTGCTGTAAATTTCACAGTACGTGAGCCAATCGTGTTCGATTCCCGCCGGCACCATAGAAAATGTAAATTGCAATTTAAATTGCTGATTAATAGATAAATATATTTATTAGTTAAATATAATTATTAATAGATAAAAGGTAAATCGTAAAGGTAAAATTAAAAAATCTTGAGGGAACCGGTATTTCTGAGCAATTAAAAAAATATTTTGAACTAGGGCAGCGCAGTAGACTTTTTATTGCCCTAAAAGTAAGCTTAAGCCCTCTCAGAAATGAGAGGAGACCTGTGCCCAGGCGACGACGTCTATAGGTTGCACCTTTACTTTTTGACTTTACTCATAAGTTATCTAGGAATAATAACAAAATTCCCTCTTGTTGGCGTTACCAGCATTTATTTATTTCAACGAACTTTCATATTTAATTAAAGAGTGCTCAATTTGCTCAGATTTTTTTTTATGAATATTCTATATTGAATTTGGGTTAAGTGGCGCCATAAGCCCAGCCTGCTGTGACCGTGTTATTTCATAAAGTTAATTATTATTTAATGATTTCTTATATTTACGCGAACACTACACATTGAATTAAACTACTTTTACGGATTATATCGCGTTTAATTAACTTATTTTATTAATTCCTCGACGTTTTGGGTGCTTTACAGCACCCATGGTCACTGGGACTGAGGTGATTGACGTCCCAATGTCAAAGTTAATACGGAGTACCTTCAGCTTTTTTAATTAATTTTCCGATCTACGCAGAATGAACTAACTGTGTCTTGAAGTCTGCAGTGGTATGCCTTAGTTTTTATATTATTAATTACAGGATCCCAAGCAGGTGGTGGTACCCAGCCTTCTCTATTGAAATTAGGATGTTTTTTTTCAATAGCCTCACGCATCATCCTTGGCAGGAATCGATGTTCTTTCGCGAGAATCTGTGGTTTATCAAATCTAATGTAATGGCGGGGCCGTCTAGATATGATCACAAACTGCAGACTTCCGGAACGTTGGTGCTTCACGTCAGCTATGTGTTCTTTACGCGGGTTTTAATAGATCGTTTTGTTTGTCCTATATATGAGACCACATTCACAATCAAGCTTGTACACCCTGCATCTTGTAGAGGAATATTGCACTTGACGGATGGAATTGACTAATCTTCTTCGGCGGCTTGAAGAATGTTCTTATAGAAGCTCGCTTCAAGATGTAGCCAATCTTGTCTGTGACACCTCTGACATATGGTAGTACAGCAGGCACACGCTCGACTGTGGCCGGCTTCACTCGGTCACTGTGACGTAGGCGCGGGACCCGAAGCTTGTTGTCGTGCAGAACCTTGACGTGCTGAAGCTCGGCGGCCAGGTGTTTTCTGTCAGAATCCCTCGTGCTCTCTGTAACAGATTTGCCCACGGTAGCCAACTGTGAAGGATGATGGTGGGATTCACCATTTAAATATCTGTTTGTATGGGTCTTTTTCTATACACGGTGTGACCTATGGTGTTGTTAGGATTTCGAATGACTAATACATCTAGGAAAGCTAAAGAATTATTTGCCTCTAACTCCATAGTAAATTGAATTTTAGAGTTTATGGAATTAAGATGTTCTAAAAATGCAGTTACTTTGTCTGATGGTAAAATTGTGAAAGTATCGTCTACGAACCGCTTAAACCTTGGAGTTACTGGTGCAGTAAGCAGGGCTTTCTCCTCAAAGTCCTCCATGAAAATATCGGCGACAATGGGAGATACGGTGAGCCCATTGCAACACCATCTACTTGCTTGTAAAACTCTTCCTTCCACAATAGATAGCCAGATGTAAGGCAATGTCTAAGCAGTACTGCATATTTTGCTGGCATGTTGTTTTCCTCTAGTTTCTAGTTACAATTGAGATGCAGTCTTCAACAGGTAGGCATGTAAATAGAGACTGAACATCAAAACTGACCATAGTTTCATTGTCAGTAAGACATGAGGTCTTTATCTCACTAACAAAATGGTATGAATCCTTGGTGTCTCTTGTGTGTCCTCTGAGTGGTGATAGTGTTTTGCTAAGAGTTGAGCCAATCTGTAAGTTGGCAAATCGATCTGACTCACTATTGGACGTAATGGAGCGTTCGGTTTGTGTGTATTTTTGGTGCATACAACTTCTCAACTCAGTCCCCGTGACCATGGGTGTTGTAAAGCACCTGAAACGTCGGGAATTAATAAAATAAGTTAATTAAACGCGATATAATCCGTAAGTAGTTTAATGTAATTATTATTATTAAAAATAATTCTGCTGGTGAAATAAGTAGCTTTAGAGACATAAAAAAGTGAATGCCTTTCATTTCTGAGAGAATATATAGTAGCCCTTTTAAATTATGTTCCCATCACCGAGATGGTTGTAACCATCACGGTGATACACAGGATGTATGATGAAGAAGAAGATTTTTTATAGTATATGGGTTACATCGCGGGTAGACCAGTAGGAATTAGTGTACCTGTGTATTACGTACACCGTATAATTCTTGTTGTTGTCTTTTCGTTCACTATATTCAGCGTTGCTGATAGTTCCCGTTCATCCGAAGGAGTATGGAAACGGTAGCTTGGATGACTGGAAAACGAAGACTGGTTGGCTTGGATAGCAAGAAATACGATAATTGGCTTGTATGAGTAAGAAAATGATGGCTTGATGCCTTAGATAGTTGGGAAAGTGATGGCAGGACGGATGTCAAGCCATTTTACAGCCACGAAAATGATGGCAGGATATCTTGTATGGCTAGTAAAGCGATGGCAGGATGGCTTGCATGGCTGAGAAAGCGATGTATGGATGTCATGTATGGGTACAAAAACGATGGCTCGATGTCTTAGATGGCTGGAAAATGGCGGCTGGATAGCTTAGATAACTAAGAATACGATAGTTGGATATCATCTATCGATTGAATGCAATGAATTTGCTGAAGATTAAGTTCCAAACAAAATGGAGGTAAAAGAGCAGGTAGAGGTGTCTTAGCTTAGGCTAGAACTAACACCAAATCAAAGTAGTAAATAAGCATTTACTAACACGTACTTAATAAGCAACTTTACGAACTTTTGAAATAAAAGTGTACATTGTAAATTAATCGTGAACAGCGACTGGTTGTTCTGCGCTCACACGAGTGTACTTAATTGTACCTCCGTGCTTTTACAAGCACCTTTATGCGACAAACAGTATAATAGAAAACAATTATTTCAAGGAACTTAAATTAAAGTCAAGTATTTGACTCGAAAACGTTTATAAAGAATAAGGGTGACAAACGAGAACTCAGTCCACCTGATGGTAAGTGGATGCTGTGGCCCATAGAAATCTATTCTCGATTAAGAATCAAAGTGCAGATACGTCATCTCTGAGGACTAAAATAGGTTGACTCGTGACCAGTAAAGGTATCTGGTTCTCTACACCCACCATTAAAGTGCTGCAATCCCAACAGCATTAGGCTGCTATTTCAAGCTGGTATTCTGTGAAGGCGCCGCTTCCCCGTTCGAATGTAAGTAGAGTAGAATAATCTAACTGCATGCATAGCAACTATGGTAACTATTCCCAGTGTGGATTGGACTATGAAAGCATGTAACGTATGAATTAATAATAATAATATTTATTGGAAAACACAGAATAACTGTGCTACTGAAATATTGCTGTAGCTTATTATGATTTCGGAGACATATCTCGTTAGTTACATATGCCTACCGAGACCTTGCAAGCAATCACGAAGTCATC
This sequence comes from Parnassius orleans, assembly GCA_029286625.1. Taxonomy (NCBI): domain Eukaryota; kingdom Metazoa; phylum Arthropoda; class Insecta; order Lepidoptera; family Papilionidae; genus Parnassius; species Parnassius orleans. The sequence continues at coordinate 83,263 of JAGSMP010000775.1, forward strand.
TACCATACTGCATCCCCTGCTAAACAAATAACAGCACATATTTGAAGACGTAACTCAATTAACATACGTGATGTAAGAATATTCAACATAGTATAAAACTCAGGGTTTAATTGTTAAAATCACCCAGTAGTAGTTAAGTTAGTTTGTAAGTTATGTATGTAGTTTAGTATTCCTGTGAACTTACATTGTCACAGTAGTTAAGTTAACTTGTAGCTAGAAAATAAAATCAATATAGGAAAAAGTCTTCGTCTGCTTCGACTTCAACCCTCCCAAAGCTGCCGCAAACGTAAGTCCCTGGATCAATTCCAATATAGATTGTTCATTATAATATGGTTTGTGCCTTATGAAATGTTAATTTCTGACATTGAAAAATAAGGATATTTTATTTTATTTCTTTGTTATTTACCGTTAACTTACTTTATATAAAAAATCTAATAATATCCCAGTTATTAAAATTGCAATTTATTTAGAATTTTGTGGCGCGGTCACACAATCGTACCACTTTTATTCTGCATTATTCACTGTTATGATATCATTTCAGCCATAGTGATTAAAAATAAACGATTATTATGATTACTGTAGAGAGGATTTATTTGCAGTATTTGTAATTAAGATAGTATAATTTCTTTGTTATATACATGATAAATATTTCTTAATGACTAACAATATTTTAGTTCAATTAACTAAATTTCAGTTGCTGTGTAAAACAGATTCACTGACCATAACATAGCTCTTGTTCAGCCGTATAAGTCCGGGTATTCCTATTGAGCACAAAGGAAGCGGACGCATAACTCGTAACGATATATAGCTGTTAATTAAAGCTGGCCGTATTCAACTTTGTTGGAAATTCATTAAAATTAATGTGTAATAAATTTGCAGGGACATCTAGTTTGTAAGATGTTTGATAAGATACCGAATACAGAAGGCAAGAGTGAATAGGTTTTTGTTACGTTAAGACAGTGTAATTTACTATCTAGGGCTTCATTACAGCTTACCACCTGGTGGGATTGCAGTCAAGCACTGACTTGTAATAATAAAAAAGTGTGTGTGTACTTATGGACGCACGTAAGAAGTTATACTTCGTTAGCGTAACAAAACAAAAAAACGTGTGTGTGTGTACTTATGTACGCACGTAAGGAGTCGATGTACGCGCGCATCGTAAAAATTCACTCAAAAGAAGTATAACTTCAATAACTTGAGAGACAATTACCCACTGAAGTTGTCGCTTTAGGTGTCAGTGTGCGCGCGTCGTAACATCTTCACGGTGTCGTTTTAGGTGTTTGCGCAGTACGCATAAAATTCACTCTCATCATTTTTCCTAAACGCCCCAAAAGAAGTATAACTTCAATACAATATTCTTAAAATAGAAATTTATTTTCTTTCTTTATATTTTTATCCTTTTTAAGGCAAAGCGTCCATGCGTGGTGAAGGCACTACTTCAACACGCATGGAGTTGACTCGGAGAGAATGCCAATAGTCTATCTTTGTAATTCATATAATTAAGTTGAAACGATATGGCGAAAATAAATAAAATTTCTAAAATGACGATCTTTATACATTAGAGTGAAGTGACAAAGAAGAAGGCAATCTTATGTTATGTGGCTATTCATGCCAGCCCAGGTAACCAGATTTGAGCAAAGCAGACAACAGAAGTGTTGTCATCCTTAAGACGAAGATGAAATACCTCACAGCCTGTAGTTACACTGCCTTTCTTACCTTATAAACCGGAGTAAAGCGATAAGTACTTGGCGGCAGAAATATGTAACGCCTAGTAAAGTTGGCAAAAAGCGCCGAAGGTTTTCAAAAACTATTTTGTCCCCTCGAATATAATGTGATTCTATTTCACTTTTTTATAGAATAAGGGTGACAAACGAGAGCACAGTTCACCTCATATACATAATAAATCCTTATATAGGATCAAAATGTAGGTAAGTTGTCACCACTGAGGATCAAGACAAAGTGTCCCGGACACCAATAAAAAGCTCGTTGGTTCTTTACACTCACCATGCGAAACACAGTAACATTAAGCTACTATTTTATGCTGGTATTTTTTAAGAGCGTGGTCTTTCTCCGGTCGAGCCGACTCATTTGTGTTTCAACAATATTATTATAGCTGCAGCGTAGCTCTACCACGACAGACATTTAATTTATAATTTAAAATGACTACTACAAGCAATAATCCTACTTCCTACTAATATATTAAACTTGAAAGTATCAATGTTACAATGTTTTCAAGCGTGATTGTTTGTCCTTTAATCACGCTTGAACGTCTGTTCCAAATTTACTTCCATTCGACTATTCCAAATTTCATAAGAATTTCTAATGAAAATCGATTGTATATCGTGCAATAGGACACGGGATTTTTATACAATTTTCAATAAATAATTTATTACATTTACGCGAATATTACACATTGAATAAAACTAAAATGTTTATTGTGAATGTGGTCTCTCTTACATAAATCCAACAAAACGATTAATAAAAACCGTAAAGGAACATAAATTTGATGCGAAACACCGATACTCCGAAAAGTTCGCAGTTTGTGAACATGTTCTAGATTGTTCCCGCTATTATATCAAAGTAACAACTTTGTTATAATTTCTAGATTTGAAGCGAAGGCAATGCCTTCGCTTCAAATCTAGAAATTTAAATCTAGAAAGTTAAAGATTTTTCCTGTTTACAAATCATGATGACGTGTAACGTGGAGGCGTTTTAAATACACGATTTGCATAATATAGACTAACATCAACCAGACCTGGAACAATTATTTGTAGGTCATACAAACACTTATCCCGTGGGTTTCAAACCCGCAACTAGGCACCAAGCGATATGCGCTACCCTCCGTGGACGCTTGAAATTAAAAATACAGATTCACGAATGGCAGAATTGCCTGAGGTGATTTTAGAAGAACCGACAGCATTAAAAAACACTGACGTGGTAATTCTATAGTGTCAAGCGTCGAAATCAGCCGCTAGCTATTCCTTGCATACACATAAAATAACTACGATGATCGCTACTTTGTTCGTGAGCTTCACAACCGTCATACAGCTAGGTCTTAAATTATGGATTGAAAGGAAGAAAGATAACTTACTCGATCTCTAGATTAATAGGATCCAAGACAAACCAGTAATATATAAAAGAACCATATAACCTTTTTAATAAAAGATATGAAACCTTCCTTATGCGATTATAATTTAAGGCGTTCAATAGATGGAAGTTGGAAACAGTCGATTATACTGTAATTTTTATTTCATTTTGTGTTTATAGGTTAACAAGAACCACACATTAGCCGTGATAGCTCAGGGGCTAAGCGCTCGCAGTAAATTTCACAATAACCCGGGTTTGATACCAACCGGAATTAATGAAAATGTTAATTGCAATTGAGCGCTGATTTACCATTTGCTCCTTAATTCCACCGTTACGATGTCATTGAAATTAAAAAGCTATTTTATATACTATCGCCATGTAGCGTGTGGTGACTAAGACAAACCATCAACCCATTTTGTCGCGTGGATGTGATAAGTAGCGACTATGGAAAATAGTAGAAAATTCTAATGGCTTCTGATAAATTTTTTTATTTTATTTATTTATTTCCACCAACAATGTACATTACGAGAGCAACAAAGAATATGTGTTTAAATATATTTCAATTATAAATGCTGCAAATAAATCCTCTCTGCAATAATGAAAGTCATATTAATCGTTTATTTTTAATCACTATGTCTGAAATGATAGCGTAATCGTCAATAATGCTGAATGGTTGTGGAACGATAGCAATTTTAATAACTGGGATATTATTAGATTCTATAAATGAAGTAAGTTAACGGTTATAAACAATGAAATTAAATGAAATCTCCTTACTTTTCGACGTCAGAAATAAAAAAATTCATTCATAAGGCACAAAACGTATTATGTTAAACAAACTACATTTGAACTATTGATGCAGCGGGATATGTCTCCGACATAACATAAGCTACAGCAATATTGCCACGCATGCAAAAATAATATGGTTTTATCACGAATAGGTCGACTCGAATGGGGAAGGAAAATGCTCTCACAGGATACTAGCGTGAAATAGCAGCTTAATGAACAAGAGGCCCTTTTTACATGAAACGAGGCATTACATCTTAGTCCTCAGGGGTATAATGCACCTGCATTTTGATTCATAATCAAGATCGATGTAGCTGTCTATATGGGTCATGGTATCCACTTATGATCAGGTGAACTGTGTGCTCGTTTGTCACCCTAATTCTTTATAAAAAAAAGTTTTCAGAGTCAAATACTTTACATGAAAGTAAGTTATTTGAATATAATTGTTTCCTATTATATTGTTTGTCGCATAAAAGACGCTTTTACAATCACGGAGGTACAATTACGTACATTCGTGTGAGAGCAGAACAACCAGTCGTTGTTCACGATTAGTTTAACAATGTACACTTTTATTTCAAATGTTCATAATGTTGCTCATTATTAACTATGTACTAGTTAATGCATCTTTACTACTTTGACTTTGCGTTTATTCTAGCTTGAGCTAAGACGCCTTCCTGCTATTTCTACTCCATTTTGTTTGGAACCCAATTTTCAGCATATCCATTGCATTCAAACAATAGATGATATCTTATGATAGTTTTCTTAGTCATCTAAGCCATCCAGCCATCATTAGCCTAACCATGCAAGTCATACAGCACCATTTTTCTAGCCACCCAAGCCATCGTTTCTCTAATTATACATGGCATTCATACATCGTTTCCTTAGCCATGGAAGTGATCTTGCAATCGTTTACCTAGCCATGCAACATATTCTGCCATTATTTTACTAACTATGCAAGCCATCACTTTGCCGACCATCCAACCAGCCTGCCATCATGTTCCTACTCGTGCAAGCCAAACCAGCTTTCGTACTTATTATATCCAAGCCAACCAGTTTTAGTTTACCAGCCATCAAAGCTACCCAGACTACGTTTTTATACTCCTTCAGTGAACGGAAAACACAACAACAACAACTGTATGCTGTAAAACCATAGATACACTAACTCGTAATGGTATACTTGCGAAATAACCCTTATACCATAAGATTAGAGAGAAGTCTTTCTCATCTTTACGTGGTAGAGCCACGTTGCGGCTATATTATTGTTATAGCACCATGAATGGGTCGGCTCGATCGGGGGAGAATAACGCGCTAAGAGAATATCAGCGTGAAATAGTTTAATGTTTAATATGTAGATGTATTGCTTATTTACGTAGAATTGAAAGAGCACTCGTTTTTTAAAAATAATTTATTGCAAGAGTAAATATTTTTATAAATATAAGAATGTAATGAAACGTACCAATTAGTAGCCATATTGGAGAGCAAGAGAGAAAAATGATTAGTGTTGCTACTTTATTTGACATAGACAATATAGGCAAGATGTATGAAATATTAAACACTGCAGTTTTTCGTATGGTGTGTGTAGAGAACCAGAGCCCTTTTACTGGAAACAGAGCATTCCATCTTAGTTCACAGGGTTGCCAAAGTATCTGCATTTTATTCATAATCGGAGTCATATGTAGATCAGGTGGAATATGTGCTCGTTTGTAACTCTTATACTATAAAATAAATATAAATGAAGATTGTTTCATAGGGGGATACCTAAAACAACTTATTTCTGAGAGGGTTTGAGGCTTCATTTTAGGACAAGGAAAAGTCTCCTGCGCTGCCCCAATGCATGTTGGCAGAGTACACATGTCTTCGAAATATTTTTTTATTACTCAGAAATGCTAGTTTCCTCACGATGTTTTCATTCACCGTGGGACACGTGTTATGACCTGATTATGAATAAAAATACAGATGCGTTGTTAGCCCTGACGACTAAGATGGAATGCCTCGTTTCTAGTAAATAGGGTCTCCTGTTCTTTACACTCACCAATCTATGGGGGAGACCTATGTTCAGCAATGGACTTTTTATTAGGCTGGCAACGGTAATATTGTATGATTCGTGTTTTGCTTCAGCCCATTCCTCATTTTATATCTTTGCAAAAATAAGCTACTAGATTCAGGAATCTTTATATAAATATTTATTTAGGAAATTATGAATGTTCTGAGTATACAAAAGTTATAATCCGCGGTTGTTTTCGGTTTCGAATCTTAAAGCGTGTTCGTCTTTGTGACATAAAAAGATCCTTTCAGACCGTACTTAAGAGATCGTTGACAATATGTGTAACGACTTATAAAAAAATGATATGTTGAAATATTTTAAAGGTCTTAGAATAAAATATTCTTAACCTTTTTTTAAAGGGAAAGGGTAAAAAAGGAGCACACAGTCCACCTGATAGTAAGTGGTAATGCTGTAATTCATTAAAACCTACATCTGTTTTCGATTAAGAATTAAAATCTTGATGCATTGTCACCCCTGAGGACTAAGATAGGTTGCCTCGAGACCAGTAAGGTCTTTGGTTCTCTACACTCACATTACGAATCACATTCTGTAAGAGTGTGGCGTGGATCTTTCTCGGTCTTAGCCAGTATAGCTACAGCGTAGCTCTACCACGGCGTCAGTGGAGAGTGTTGGATGGTGAAGAACATTCAACGTGAAGAGTAAACGAAGCTCTATACTCATAGGAGAGTGTCAAAATTTTACTCTAGCAGCATTTCGTATATTTTGGTTGAGAAAAAAAACAGCCCTGTTGTCACCAGCGGCGACGTCTATTTGGAGATACAGTTTTTTTTAGTAATCTTACCACCATTGATCGTTAGCCTTTAAAAAATTATACAATATACGACACACCAATATAGTCATTTAGATAGAAATTAATAAAAAAAATAAACCACACACAATTTAGGGTTCCGTAGTTGCCCGTCACAATACGTGAACATAGAAGGAGCCTTCTTGATACTGTGAGCATAATAAGTGAATTCGAGGTTTGACCGCTATAAGGACTGAGAATTGGCCCAAATCGTAAGATGGTAAGATTTCCAAGCAGGGAGATAGGGAGTGGTATCTAAAAAGAAAAACATGTGCGTGTAATTGTGTACACACTTACGACGTGAAACTTCTTTGCGACATATCCTTCTTTTATTATATTATTACTATTTATATTTATATGCTTTTTTATTTTATTACTCATGCAGCCTCAGCGGCGAAACGTTACAAGTAAACGTGACGTTTAAACTTTTTAAATACCGTCACTACGTCGTTAAAAAAGTTTCACTTCAATTAAGATTACGTGGTAGAATCACGCTACAGCTATATTATGGTTGTAGCACGATTGGTTCGGCTCGGCGGGGTAGGACCACGCTCTCACAAAATACCAGCGTAAAATAGCAGCTTAAGGCTGCTGTATTTCGTATGGTGAGTGTTTCATTCCAGTCCATCGCAGTCTCAGGGATGACAACGCATCAACATTTTGAATCTTAATTGATGATAAATGTAGTAATATATGGACCACAGCATCTACTTAACATCAGGTGGACTGTGTGCTCGTTTGGCACCCTTATTCAATGTTAAAAAAATATCGATTTTAAAAATAATACAATCTACATGAAATCATTCACCTGCCAAGTCCGTACAAAACGGTCATAGTTCCCTATCCATCTATTAGTTCCCGGCAGTGCAATCGTAAAATATACATGACTGTAACGAAACTTCTCGTAAACCACTATTACCATTAATTATCCTGAGGGACGCCAGCGTAAAACAAGAGTATCACGAACGAAACTATAGGCCTACTAGATCCTCCCTCCCTACTCTTCCACTTTCCGCAAAGGAAAACGTAAAGCTGTAGTAGTAATGCAAAAGTCATTTTCTTCAAAAAAAATATTTTTTACAGTTTACAATAACATTATAAAGTCAAAATATATATAAATATAAAATATATATAGTTTTAGGTAATTTTCTATGGAATGGTAACGAAATTTTTACTAATCAAAGTGCATTTTATAAATTGGTCGACTATTACTCGTTAACTTTTAAAGCTGTGATAATTTTCTTTTTAACTTCATTCTACGAGTTACGAAAACAGCGGATTAGTTGGTAGAGGGGGAGTATACATGACTCTAATAAAAATACCACCTTAAAGCTAAATATTTAGCAAACCGACCCATGAATCGAAACAATGTTGTTCCATACCACCAATATTTTTAAAAGACCAATCCAAAAACACCCCACACAACGGAATAAACAGCTGAAAAAAAAAAACACCTGTTTGGGAGATACCCGAAAAAACGTTTTATCTTGTATGATATACGTTTTAATGATGTTAAAACTAAAAGATTCAAGCTGTAAGGCGTTTCAAGTTTGATCTCTTCTTTCAAAGGAAGTTTTAACAACCAGCTCTACTTTTTTATTCCAACGCTTATCGAAAACTTTTAGATAAAAACGTTGTTCAAATATTTCTTGAAAAAATCTTTAAAGAAGTCTTTTTTTATAACTGATAAATTTATCTACGTTATAAGATATTATATTACACAGTTTATTTAAACAATTTAGTTTATTTACATATTTAACAAAATTCTATTGTTAGGATTTAAGTTTTGACGTTCATAGAAGCTTTAAATATTCCTAAACTAAATAAAGTATTTTTGACTTTGACATTCAAATGACATAGGAGTTAAAAAAAAACTCACCCAAATCGACCGGCTCTAGCAAACAAAATGATAGCGGGAAACCGAGTCGAGACACGATTCCCAGGATGGATGAACCATCTACATAATTAAGTTTATTCGGAACTCTTAGCGCGTGAGTCCTACTCGCTTATGTCCCGATTTGTTAAAAAAATAATTATTGCTTCAAATGCGAAATAATTGTTCGATCAACCGTGGTAGTTTCAATATATCCTATTCAGTTTATTGCTAGTTTAATGGGTGAGATAAATTTACCGTGATGGTTTCTAGACAAAGTCTTAGGAAATATGCAGGACCTATCTATCAAAAAGATAAACATTTTAATATGCAAAAGTTGATTAATAGGTGTTATTATACTACTAAAGATTACTTGATTGATAATATAACGTCTGGGAATGAAATGATCGCTACAATACTATTTCTTAATAATTTCATATATAATAACACTCGTATTAAGCTGTAAATGTATGTTTAAATAAAAGTTCTGCTGGGTTGTTGGTGGGTCTTTTAAAGAAAGAGATTTTTTCCGAACCAATGGTAAAAGGGTAATTTTTTTATTAATTTATTCTTTATTTTAACACCTTACAAATAAGGTAACAGTCATATATATACACACATGTATTATATACAAGGTATTTTGAAACGCCCGAAAACGAAGACAGATGATAGTACTAAGGATACCTATGATGATGTGTCATAAAAAATTGATCCTGAGGAAACAAAATCATCTTTTCACAACGTTTTATTAACTTTATTCACGCTCCATCATGTTATTACAGTTATTTGAAACGATATTTCACAAAAAATCATGAAAATACTGAAACATAAAACCAGCAGTGAAACTTAAAAGAAAATCAGCAGTGGTTTTTAATGAGTTATGACAGTAACGGTAACAGTACTTAACGGGAACCACAGGGTTTTGTGACATGTTGTATATTTAATTATTTAATATACTAAAATAAAAAGTGAAATAACACAAAATATTAACAGATTTTTTTTGGAAATGCGACAGATAAGATAATAAAAGTTAAATATAATAAATATATTTTCTGCCTATAAAGGTATTAAATTGTGTGTCTTATTTGTCTTGAAACTTGTTTATTTAAAAACGTTTAAGGTGCAATGATTCATCTTAAGAGATAAAGCATAGAATAGAATAATTTTGAATAAAACTATTTTTACGGATTTTATCGCATTTAATTTTACTATTTTGATTCCCGACGTTTCGGGTGCTTTACAGCAACGGGAGTCCCCCCCCCCCCGTGCCCATGGGTTGGTTGATTGTAAAGCACAGAGCAAAACCTGACAGACTGATTTCGGTATATCATGCGCTCGAATATATTTGATGATGCCGAACTCGAACGACTACGGCGTGAGGCTATTCCCTCGTCGAATGAACCGACTACAGCTGGGGATGCGGCTCCTCAGGCCACAGACCAGCAGCCACATGTGGAAACAGCCATGGATCTTCCCGCTATTGTTGATTCAGGTGATAATGGAATGGTCACCCAAGAACTAGAGCAGATGAGGAGTAAATTGAAGGAGGTGATTGTGGAAACGCGCTGTACGCCTCACGAAAATCGACCGCGACTGCCGCGCATAACCCTAAGCACGCGGAATCGGTATATCGTGGCGGCCCTGAACCATTTGCTGGCAACTTGGAAATCAGCCGGGACTTTTGCGATACGGACTCAATACTCTTTGGCGCCGCTTTGGCAGTTTTCCGCATTGCTGGTGCCAAACTTCCACGTATGAACGTGCCACTGGGCAAAGTAGCGCTATCCCAGTCTGGTGAAGAAGGATTGAGGACCGTATCGCAAAGGCAAGGGCCCTCATCGGCACACTAATAAGCTTCAGGTCAGGCAATAATAGACCGAAAATTGTGCGCACCGTCAGGATTGCGTTTGCTGAGACAAATATCAGTTTGTCCTGAGTTTGGGCACAGTCAAGGTTTTTGGTCGACGTTACTATTCTTCGTACCTCTAACCTCGTAAAAACCGAAACAGATAAGCTGACAAAATATCTGTACCTGGCTCACGAGGTGACCGACATGTGGGGTGGTCTGCAGACCGAAATTATTCCTGTGATCATTTCTGCGAACGGGCTAATCCCGGTGAACTTCTCAGGTCATCTGAGGCGACTGGGACTCAGTGAAGGACTGCTCCGGGATCAGATGCAGAAGGCGGTACCCCTCGATAAGCCCGCATCGTCCCACTGTTTCCTTCCCTTTCTTTCTAACCCTATGCCGTTTGTTCAATAGACCGAGAATTGTACGCACATTATCTCCCCTGCTGAGGGCTTCCATCTGATTGGGTATTTATTTATTTATGTATGTTTATGTATTTGTTTTATTTTATTGACATTTATGTATATTTATCATTTTCATTTATATTTATATATTTATACAGCCCAACCAGATGAGAAAACTATAAAGATGACCCACAATAATAATAATGATATTTATTTGCTGTTCATAGGTAAATACAGGGGTATTACAATGCTAGAATGGCTCTATATGTTCTACCAGGAGGCATGCAAATTTACAATCTCAGCCAGATCAATTGGCAATTTAGAATCATTTTAATAATATTTTCATGGCATGCAAGTAAAGTTTATATAATAAATTCAATTCTAATCTTATCTATACATAATTATAATAAATCTGTAGAAAAGTCGTGTCTGTAACTCTAATATATTCTTGAAATCTTGAAATTAGGGGACTAAATAAAGGGTTCTGAAGCGAAATTTGTGGTTTTTAGAATTTTTGTCTGTCTGTCTGTGTATTCCGGATTCACGCAAAAACTACTGGACCGATTTACATGAAATTTTGTATGTAGGTAGTTAGTAACCCGGCAACTTATAGGCTACATTTTATCCGATTATGGAACATCAAAAAAAGAAGGTTAAGTATTTTCCTTCCTTTAGATGTTAATTTTCTATTATATCTTAGGCGAGATGACGGGTATTTTTCAAATAAATACCATATTTATAAATAAAGTTTAAAATATAGTTATAACCTTGGTAAAATAATTTGAAACTACACCGATTTAGTTATCAAAACAGCGCCATCTATCATCAAATGGAAAAAGTAGTATAGTTTGCCTTCAGTTACTAATAATAACTTATATTTATATGTTCAAATGATTAAATTTTTAAAATAATTTAAAAATTCTAATGTTCAGTTTATTTATATTTTTGTTATATTATTTTAAGGGTGTAATAATTGTAATAGATGATAATAGTGACGTCTATCAAAAATATGAAAATTGATAAGGTTTTTGTTTCAATTACTAATCTATATGCTTTGTACGTGGTAGAGCCATGCTGCAGCTATATTAGTAGTGTAGTTAGTAACGAATGGATCGTCTCGACTGGGGAAGGACTACGCTCTCACAGAATACCAGCGTAAAATGGCAGCTTGACACTGCTGTGTTTCGTATGGTGAGTGTAGAGAACCGGAGACCCTTTCCTTAAAAGGGCATTCCATCTTAGTCCTCACGGTGACGACGCATCTGCATTTTGATTCTTTATTGAGGATAAATTTAGATGTCTATGGGTCACAGCAACCACTTACCATGGGGTGGTGGATCAGTGCCTGTTTGTCTCCTATCCTATAAAAAAATGTAAACTGATTAAAACTTGTTTGTCTGCAATTATTGCAAAATTTTCATTATCATTATAGTTTTATTAAAGATTTTTATATGTTATACGGCGCTGATAGCATATTTAGAGAAACAGAACTGATTTCTTATATTTACGCGAACACTACATATTGAATAAAACTAATTTTACGGATTATATCGCGTTTAATCAACTTATTTTATTAATTCCCGACGTTTGGCGCTTTCAGCACCCATGGTCACGGGGACTGAGGTGATTGACGTCCCGATGTCAGAGTTAATCCGGAGTTTCAGCTTTTAATTATTAATTTTGGTCCGATCTACGCAGAATGAACTATCTGAAGTCTTGCAGTGGTATGCTTGGTTTAGTTTTAATTTTATTAATTACAGGATCCTGGGCAGTACCAGCCTCCTCTCTTAAAATTAGGATGTTTTTAATTTCAATAGCCTCACGGATCATCCTGGCAGGAATCGATGCCGCGAGAATGGTTTATCAAACGGTGTAATGACGGGGGCCGTCCAGATATGATCACAAACTGCAGACTTCCCGAACGTTGGTGCCACGTCAGTATGTTCTTTTTTACGCGGGTTTAATAGATCGTTTTGTTTGGCCTATATATGAGACCATATTCAAATCAGCTTGTACACTCCTGCATCTGTGTAGAGGAATATTGCACTGACGGATGGTAAGAACTGACTAATCTTCTTCGGCGGCTTGATGACTGTTAGCTACCGTGGGCTAACTGTTACCTACCGTGGGCAATCTGCTACAGAGAGCACGAGGGATCTGTGACAGCAAACACCTGGCCGCCGAGCTTCAGCCCGTCAAGCAGGTTCTGCACGACAAGCTTGGGTCCCGCGCCTACGTCACAGTGACCGAGTGAAGCCGGCCACAGTCGAGCGTGTGCCTGCTGTACTACCATATGTCAGAGGTGTCACAGACAAAATTGGCTACATCTTGAAGCGAGCTATTAGAACATTCTTCGCCGCCGAAGAAGATTAGTTCTTACCATCCGTCAAGTGCAATATTCCTCTACAAGATGCAGGAGTGTACAAGCTTGATTGTGAATGTGGTCTCTCATATAGGGCAAACAAAACGATCTATTAAAACCCGCGTAAAGAACACATAGCTGACGTGAAGCACCAACGTTCCGGGAAGTCTGCAGTTTGTGACCATATCCTAGACGGCCTGCCATTACATTAGATTTGATAAACCACAAATTCGCGAAAGAACATCGATTCCTGCCAAGGATGATTCGTGAGGCTATTGAAATTAAAAACTTCCTAATTTCAATAGAGAGGAGGCTGGGACTACCACCTGCTTGGGATCCTGTAATTAAAAAATTAAACTAAACTGCATACCACTGCAAGACTTCAAGACACAGTTAGTTCATTCTGCGTAGATACGGATTAACTCTGACAACGGGACGTCAATCACCAGTCCCCGTGCACCATGGGTGCGCCAGGCTGGCGACGTAATTAATAAAATAAGTTGATTAAACGCATATAATCCGTAAATTAGTTTTATTCAGAAACAGAACTCAACAGAATTGACATCACTTTATGCCTTATTGATATAATAAATAAATGTTCGCTTCTATCGCTGATATCACAAGACAGTATAATTTTGGGTTGCATTATTTCATCTAATAATAGAACCATCTACTTACTTCTAAATAAACTAAATGGTAAGTCACTGATAAAATTAAATAATAGAATGCTACTGAATATGCGACGTAAATAATTGAAAATTCGTTCGTGACATCGTTGGATGTGTAATTATTAGGTAGATGTGGTCAGCAATAATGTAAAAGCTTAGTTTCAGTTTTATGAATTTTATATGCAAATACGAGGCCGTGTGGCTCGCCGTGAGATTTCATCACGGCACGGGGCAAAACGTGTACGATTCCTCGAGTGGATCTGTTATTGAAAATTTTACGTGGTGACGTAACACGTGTCCGTTAAAGTGGTGAAGAACCTTCGTGGGAAACCTAGATGTCTGAGTAATTTAAGTAATCGTGGAGATGTGAAACTGTTAATATGCATTGAAGCATTGCATTGGAGCCCTGTGCACAGTAGTGAGACGTATATTAGCTGCTACTCTACTTTTACCTTTAATGAGACTTATAAATCAGTTTGCAATTTAAATAGCTTTCATATTTTCAGACATATTAAGATATTTGAACAAGCTCTTGCGGAAAAATACTTTAATTAAAGAAAGCAGATTTTACTTAAACAATGGTTCATTTTATTTTACTTGTCAAAGGCGGTAATCAACTGTAAATATTAAGGGTTAGAAAGATAAGTAGAACTCATTATCGTCAGCCCATCAAAGTCCACTGAAATGAACATAGGCCTCCCCATAAATCGTCAAGCAGCTGGATATTTGCTATAGTTGCCACGCTTGGTAGGCGGGTTGGCAACACAGCTTATTATTTTGATCTGTCGTTAGGAAGACAATGCTGCTCATCTCCTGTTTGTTTTCTATGTCGCCTCTTACGATGGGATGTTATGAGATGGAGGATTCTCTTTCACCGCCACAACAAGGCGAACATTTTTATACTCGCGTTCACGAGTGTAGTGCTTTCCACGTTCACTGTAAATAAAATTTATAAGAAATAAAACTAATTTTAAGGATTTTGTCGTTTAGTTTTAACTTTTATTTCCTGATGTTTTGGGCACTTTACAGCACCCATGGTCACGGAGGACTGAGGTGTTTGATGACCTGATATCATAGTTATAATAGAATAGAATAAGAATAGAATAGAATACAATAAATGCATTAGTATGCTTGGGTTTAAATTTAATTTAATAAATTATGGGGTCCTTAGCAGATGGTAGCACTCAGTCATCTTCCTATTAAAATTAGGATGTTTCTTTATTTCAATAGCCTCGTGAATCACCATTGGTAGGAATCGGTGTTTGTTGTTCATCAGATCCGATATAATGGTTGGGATGATACTAAACAAGTTGACATACCTTTGAGCGGAGCGTCGGTGCTTCACATCAACGATATGTTCTTTACGCGGGTTTTATGGAACTTTCATCCAAAGATGTAAAAACCCACTTAAAAAGTTAAAATTAAACGTGATAAGATCCGTAACATTAGTTTTATTCCATGTGTAGTATACATCATTATAGAACTGCATTAATGAAATTTTGAAGTCTACTCGAACGTAAAAAATATATTTATATCTATTTTATGGTGCCAATCAATATTAAATAGGACCAATGACATGAATAAAATATCTCAAATAAACATTATACCGTAAATTGATAGAAGACCATGAAATTCATCATTAGTTTGTGAAAACTAAATTAAATTATGCATGAATGTAAAGAGTAAAATGTAAATAAAAATAATAAATTTTGATTCCAAGACAATTTAACTTTCTTATGGATATATCAGAAGACGCGCCCAATATAAAAATAGTAGTGTTTCAAATCAAATCAAATCAAATCATTTATTTCACTAAAACATGGGTACAGACGGATGGAAACAGAGTCAATATTTGTTTCACATATTTTGCCTTTCGTGTAGTGCGAAAAATTGTTTAAAATAAATGTGTTCAGAACAAATGAACTAAAATTAGAAATAGACACATACTACGTTACAAAGTGCACGAATACATTTCTTCTGGCTTAGGAAGGCTCTGTTTGCGTCTGTTTAGTTGCCCCACAAGATTTTCCATATCTTAAGACGGATTCAACGTACTCGTAGTAAGCAACACGCGTTGCTTGCGGACCTGCTACATTTTGTCTACGTATGCAAAAACAAATTCATGTAATTTCCAGTTTACATGCTGGTAAATAGCAACACTAGGAATTGTGTATCTACTACCTCTACCAATCTTTCGCCCTTATATATTAAGTCTAATTTTGTGGTTTTGTTTTATAATTTCCAAATTAAATATATTTAGTTTTGTTAGTATTGACTCGTAAATTATTATCTTCTAGCCTTAATATAACTGACTCTATAGTAGAATTAACTCTTGTTCATATATCTGTGACTTATTAGTGTGGGATATAACAATTGATATGTCATCAGCAAATAGTATGGACTGATGATTTGTAATACTCGGTAAGAGAGAATGAACAATAAAGGCCCTAAAACACTCCCTTGAGGTACCCCATAGTCATTTTGTAGATAAGGAGATCTGTAATATGTTAACTCTAGATTATTATTAATACGTGGTACTTCAACACATTGTTGCCGATTTGTCAAATAACTTTCGATCCATTCCAAAGCCGGTCCTCTGATTCCTAGTTTTTCACATTTGTACAACAACGTGCTGTGTTCTACACAGTCAAAGGCTTTAGACATATAAAAAAGATGGTTACTATTGTTACTCTATTATTAATATATTCAGTTATTCGACGTATCAGTAAAAAGGTAGCAAGTGTAGTAGATTTATGTCTTTTAAAGCCATTTTGTTAGTTTCTAAGTATATCATATTTTGTTACAAAACGAGTAATTCGACTATGCATGGCTTTTCAAATATTTTGGACAGAATGGGTATCAACGCGATCGGCCTATAGTTATGAATCATGACGGTCATCTTTTTAATAAGGGTTTGACTATAGATGTTTTACTTTATTTGGAAATCTTCCATGTATATGAAAGAAAGGTTTATTAAATGTCAGAATTGGTATTTTCTTCACACATGATTTCAGTATGTGTGTAATAATAAAATCATAACCAACAGATTTAGTATTATTAAGAGATTTTATTATAAGAATGTTTTCATTTAATGAGCAAGGTTTTAAAAAGATCAATGATTGAATATTTTCATACATATTCCTGTTAGTTTTATTATTTTAAAAAGAACAGTCATGAAGAGCTGTATTAATAAAATACTCATTAAATTTACTGGCAATGACAAAAGGATGATCTATTTTAGTTCCATTACAATTAATCCAGTCAATATTATTATTTCGCGTATCATTATATTCATATTTTTTAATAATTTCCCAGGTAGCTCTACTTTTACCTTTTGAATGTAACAGGTATAGCATTTTTGAATTTTTTTTTTCGATCATGTTACGCAACTTTAATAATTTTGAATGATTGTTATAAATTACTTTGTTTTCTAAACTTTTGTGTTCGTAATATTTATGTTTTAGTTGTCTTTTAGTTTAACTTGCAACTCTAATACCTTTCGTGATCCACTTTGGAGCGAGATTGCCTGTTTTGATTTTATATTTTTGTAATGGAAAACAGAGGTCATATAATAAACAAATTAAATCATGAAATTTATTAAAAATATTATTAAACGTGTCATCTGTTGTTTCTTTTTCCCACGATATATTTCGGAGACATTTACAAAACTTATCTATATTTTCCTTAGAGTATTTTCTTTTGGTAGTATACCAGTATTTAATTTTAGGTAGCAGTTTAATTGGAAACCTTAGAGATTGACTAATGTTATGATGTGATAAATGAAATTGCTAGCCATATGATCAATACATGTGTGATGTCTCGTAGGTTTATCATTATGTAGTTTAAGCTTGTAGTTGTATAATAATTTTTAAGTCATCTGTGACATTATTATTTTTAAGTGTGTCAATATTAAGTCACCACACAATATGACTTTCTTTTTGTTTAGCTTAAATGCTAATTTATAAAAAATAAAATCTAGTTTGTTGATAAATATAGATACTGGCGAATTGGGAGTTCTATATACACAAAAAATTACACATGTGTAACTTGGTACCTCTATTCCGCAACACTCAAAAACTTTGTCTACAGATAATTCATAGCATGATTGTATAACTTTAAATTCTATTGACTTTCTAATAAGGATACATACTCCCCCACGTTTTTCTCTTGTTCTACAATATAGTGAAGCTAATTTAAAATGTTTAAACTTAATGTTACTCTCATCTTCCTTTTTAACAACTAAAACATAAAAAGCATCTTGCCCTTCATTTATTAGTTCATCAATACAGAGTTCTATCAAATCAGTTTGTTAAGGAAACCTGCTATGTTTTGATGTAGTATGGAACTAATTTCATGTTTTTTGTTGTTATTGTGTGCACGAAAAGTGGAGTCGTGGACATATTTAGGCTTGTGCTATTTTCAATAGTTAATGTCTTATTTAATTAAGTCCCCTTTGAAATAATATGGTAGAGTGCCATTTTAGGTTCAGCTGTTTTGCTTTCTTTAGGTAACGCAATTATTTCTTGGATTTTCCCATAATGTGCATCTTCTGAGATATATTACTGCTATTTTTAATAATAGTTTTAATATTTTAAATATAATGATTTTCGCAATATTTAGAATCTAACATTAGATTAATCTTTACACAAATATTTGCGTGATATTCCGTCCTAGACCTGTTTGTGTATTAATAAAATTACAATTTAATATTATAGCACAGTTTTTAACATATTACTTAATTTATATTCATTTAAGTATTTATTGTTATTAGTATTAAGTATAATAAAGTTTGAGATTTTAGTATTTTATTACAGCAGCTGTTTCAAAGAATATCTTGGTCACGTTCATGTCATTTTCCCAACACACAGAATAAAATAGTTATTGTTAGAATCTTCAATGTTATAACAGCGCCTTTAAGGATTTCTTCTGTTTTGGCATGAGGTTTTA
This sequence comes from Parnassius orleans, assembly GCA_029286625.1. Classification (NCBI taxonomy): domain Eukaryota; kingdom Metazoa; phylum Arthropoda; class Insecta; order Lepidoptera; family Papilionidae; genus Parnassius; species Parnassius orleans. Next base: position 102,088 of record JAGSMP010000775.1, read on the forward strand.
TCCAAGAGAATATGTCAAAATCTTCGAATTTCGTGTTGGTTCTAGAATAAATCAGTTTGACGCCACACCCACGCATTGTTGTTCTCCTTCTGAAAATCTTACTCTTTTAATACCTCTTCAGAGTTTTTTGAACATTATCTGATGGCAGCTTTGCGATATTCAACTTCGCTAGTTGAGTCGTAGTATCCAAAACGAACTGTTTAGTGTTCGTGTTAGAACTTCTTAGTGTTATTTGAACGTAATAAGTCCATTTCTGGCGTGAAAAGAGTGCGTTTTATTTTTCTAGTAGGTTTTTTTTATTGTAGAAGTACTTGGGTTCCTGGGAGAGTCTGAAAGACTACAGCAAATTTTATTCAGGCTTTTTATTTTGTATTTTAATGATATAATTTTAGATTGTTATTTTCTAAGATCAGGTTGTCTATTTCCTTATTAGCAATTTCCAATTGCCTTTTTAATGTATGTATTTCATCTTTTAATTCCTCCATAGTTTCATCACACCGCGTTGATAAGTCTGGTAGACTTCTTGCTCCGTTCATTTTTTCTGATCTAAACGATATAAATGATTCATCATCCGAATTACTCGTATTTAGTTGGGTAACATATTTTCTACATGTTATATATTGCATTATTTCTTCTTGTGTAGTATTCATTAATGTTGACGTGGTATTTTCCATTGTTTTGAATGTCTGCTATTATTATTTTCTTAGATAATGTTTAGTCCTCAACTAAATATTCAAAAACTACTTAACATAGCGAAAACTGTTAAACGAAAACAAAAGAGATCTTAAATGCGGGATACGAACTCGTGCCAAAAGCTAAATTGACAATGCCAAATATTAAGCTGCTACCACCAATTAGATGTGAAACGAAATTTATATTCTGTTTGTACGCAATTTATTTATATAAAGCTTTTGCGACTACGTCCGCGTGGAGTTCAGTTATATCGCGCCCATGTGTGAAAAAGAGTCTGCTGGTACAAGCAAATTATAACTAGATATCGCGGGCAAAAGCTAGTAAACTCCAAAACTTCTTTATGAAATAAATTAAATGGTAGACCTGGCCTTGTACTTTAAAAGTCGGTGAAAACCATCTGCTGTTATCTGTTTACCACCAAAGAAGTCATCTGAAACAGGCATTATATTACAGAATATTACCCATAAAATGGTCATGATCTAGGTGTAGATCATTAATCAAACTAAAGAGTGGTTCAGGCAGTTGTTTCAACCAGTCAAGTTGCAATTTTCCAGCGCTGCAACACATACCAGGTGTCTCATACTTCCATTTCAGCGCATTGCACCTCTGACACTTGTATGTCATAGAACCCAAGGCTAGGCTGCTGTCAGTTCTATAAGCAATATCAGGGTCATACTCCATAGCGGAATGGACCTTGTTTTCCATAAACGCAGTGTAATGTTTTCTCATACCGTGACTGAATTGCTCTATGCACTTGTGGATTCGCAGTTGGTAATTTGCAACAGCTTGCCTGTGTACATCGGCATTTTTCTGATAAGTGAACACAGCTTAACGATTTGAATCTGGCTTGTTCTGCCTATATCTTTTTTGTACACTTTTTAATTGACTTTTTCTTGTGTAATTAGTAAATCTCGACCTTCGTTTATTTTTTCATATTTTAATGTCGCCGATACAGATTGATCTGTTCCGCTGGTTGGAGATGATATTTCACTGTTTACAAAAGATGTAACAGTTAAATGGTCAAGCTCTGAAAAAGGATCACGCTCTTCGACAGGTAACTCCATGTGACGCTGTGTAATTTTCTTCGCAACAATAGGCAGATAGGCGTCAAAAAAAATAGTCGTCAAAATGTCCATTAGATAAATCATGGCTAAATCGTAATCGCCTTACTGGACTCTGTGTATAGCAGACCGTTTCGATATACTTCAAACCAAAACGGAAATATTAATCCCGCAGCTACCAATTAACAAAGTCCACCGTAAGTTTCATTTTTAACATATCGGCTGAATATTCATTTGCTGTTGAATAATTATCGCCATTTCTGTAGTGGGTCATAACTGAAAACCTAGGCCAATCATTTACAACAAACCTAACAATTTGTGAACGCACCACCATCGCATTTTCTTGGGTTCCGTACATTTAAAATGAAAGGGCACAGAAACAAACAGGCACCGTCACCTATAATGGGGACGACAATATGTTCTTCCATTTTCCTTTAATATTAAGAGTTTCTGTAGTCATTTTTCAGTGACAAAAATACTTCTATTAACAATACCTAATCATAAAGCAATCGAATTCTATTGGATTGGAACTTGAAGATCAATACAAATCTTCAAGTTCAATCCCCACCAATAGATGGCGGTGGTATTGTTTTTAGAACGCGGTAACGTTGTGTTTTTCGATCTAATATAAAGTGAATGGTGAATGAGCGCTTCAACCTGTACCACATACGGTACCTATTCACTGTTAACGGATATTTGACTAGACTTTGACTTTGTTCCTTGCTTACGGTTTAAGATTTGCTTCGTGTTTCGGATTAGTCTTTCTTAAAACCACTGATCAATAGGTATTTACCTAAGTATTTCTTTTGTTTGCCATTTTATTAATTTGTAAAAATATATTTGGTTTGATTGCTTATTTTCATTGTTTTTAATTTTAAATTAGTATTTTTTTGTTCAGGTGTAATTTTGTTCAAATTTTTTGTACGAATCTTCTTGTCTATTTTGTTTTATGTTTTTGTGCTCCCGGTCGGAAATACACTGTACTGCTGGTCTTGCTATTGCTCGTTGGCTAAGGATAGAGGAGTAAGCCCTTTATCATACGAAATGACGTCCCTGTAGAATGGATCATCCGATCTCGCCAGAAAGTAATTACGGAGGATGCACACTTTGCGATTATGCATGGTGAGAGCGCCAAAAAGCCGCGCCCACCATGTTTCCGCGGCAAGTACAGCCTCATTACTGACGATCTCGGGTAATGCATCCTGTGGGACGTCATAATAGTGCGGACTTTTCTATCCAAAGCGTTAAGTTCAGTCTGGTCCACCTGGTATGCCGAAAGTATACATGAGGATAGGCATGACCCAACCATTGTATGCGTTTGTCTTATTCACGCCCGAAAAAACTGTTGAAAGCAAATTTGTCAAGCGTGCATAAAACATCATCGCATCTGACTGTTTCATATTCACCTCATCGATACCTATGTTCTGTGATATACCCAGGTATTGGTATGTTTCAGCCTCGGATAGGGTCCTTATGTTGATGGGCGTGGATAAGTCTATGCCTCAGGTTAGCTACCCTACCCTTTCGACATGGGAGGACACGCTTATCTGTCCCCAGCTCATTCTAATAAAATTGCTAAAATCGCAAGTGATGTTTAGCAATTCCATAAGGTGGCAGCGACTGGAGCATCCAAATTGAAAATGTGGGTCACTTTAGTACTTCCTTCCCGAAGCTGAAATCCCCTCCCGGAACCCTCCAGTAAGGTACTGAGAGGGTTTAAGGAGAGGCAGAACTAGATTGGATTCAAACAAGAAGATACCCCTTCTTATCCTTAAGTGGTTCTCCGCAGCAGTCATCCGCTTCCTAGATGACAAAATATCGTACTCCACTGCCCCATACACCGCCTGAAGATGTCTCTTTGTACAGTCAACCTTGTACAGCTCGAGGACCCTGTTGAGCCATGTATGAGGCACCAGTTGAATGCCTATTGTAGTCTATCCAGGAAAGGCGAGGTTCCGATGGTTGCGCTTAATCACCTTGCCAATGACCGCGTCAATGAGGAGTGGTTCCTTGATTGCACGACCATCGCCCGACATCCATTTTGAGCGCGACATCATCTGATTTGAGTTCAGGTGACGAGTGATTCTCACGCTCAAAATGAATGTTATGCTTGTATATCGTGGGTCGCCAGTCGAGGCCCGGACTTTGCAGTTCGGGGCCTTACGGCCTTATGGGCTACCTCTTCCGGCGTTATGATGACGGGGTCCATGGGCGTAACACTCACACATTGTCTCCGCCACAACTTCCGTCCAAGGGCCCTCGCTGTGGTTTACGGGATCTGACATCAGGTTGCACCAGAATGCGACAGTGTCGGCCTGATTCGGTGCTTGCCCGTTCCACGTACCATTGGTTGCTCAATGATTTATAGATCCTCTTCTGATCACTCTTGAAGAGACAAATGTGCGCACAATTCTTGGCCTGTTATTACCCGACCTGAAGCTTGTCAGTCTGCTGATTGCTGAACCAGGTGGGATTGTGTTCAAGCACTGGATTATAAAATAAGTAAAAAAAACCCATAATACATTTTAGTGTACAAATAATTTATAAACTATATTATATAAACATTGTAATGCTATTGCCGAGCTGTATACATTCAAGTTGTAATAAATGCAGCTTACAAAGTGCGAGCGCTGCACTGTATTATTCACTTCTGTGAAACTCTGAGGACATAATTATCAAAACTCAATTGTAGTGCTGGACTGTGTAAAAAAATCTACGTTAAATGCATTTATTATACTTAAAACGTCTTGTATGCCATGGGTTGGCGGCATGAGGAATCCATCAACCCATTCAGTTATAAGCTAAATAAATTTTTGGCACCTGATAGATCTCGTTCGTCGATGAAATACCCAGATCAGCGACCGGCAGCAACGTCAAATCCGCCTGCCAAATAAGATGGTTACGGCAAGAACGGGTGAGACTCATTTCAAACAGTTGACTTTTATGGACTGATAAAAAATAGGAAGAAGAAGAAAAAGAAAGAGAAGAACTTCTTTCCTTTAAAAATAATAGGTCAATTTTATATCTTATAGCAAAAATAACAATATATATGCTACGAGTCCCTAAAAGTCCTTTTTTTCTTTGAAAACGAGGCAAATTAGCATACGGCGCAACTTCAATTGATAAACGATCACCGCCGCCGCGCATTTGCAACATTATTCATAATAACAATCACACGTGCGTTGTTTAGGTTAGGTTAGGTTAGGCATTTGAAAAGGTTTTTTGTGAAACAAAAACGTATCTTACACGGAAAGATTTCAATAGAAATATTTTTTTTTGATGAAGAAAGTTTTTCTTAATTGGTGACAAATGTCTGTGTTGCAAATTAAAAAAGAGACAAATTTATGCCATAGAAATTAGTGACAGTCGGAAAGGTATATGCCACGCCTTATATGCAAGTTAATCGACCAATTTGGCGACATTTCGACTATGGACCAAATGAATATTACCCGTAACCGACGACCATGTATGTGATACATAAGAAGCTAAATAAGTGTGTCGGGATCATGCCAAATAGAATTCCGAAGTCGGTGTCTATGGGCCATAGCGTCCATATCAAATGAGGTGTGTACTCACTGGTCACTCTTTTTTATATATAAAAATAAACGTTGCGTATGTATAATTTCTCGTCTTCTTCTTCATTGGCCCTTTGAAGTCCACTGCTGGGCATGGGTCTCTCCCATTGTAGGGAGGATTTGCCTCAATCGTCACGCTTGCCAGGTGGATTGATGAGCACAGTACCAGTCATCTCGCAGCGTTGACGTGCAACGAATTGGTCATATCGCCATCTCAAATATAAGATTTTATTAGTATTTTTAAGTCGACCTCACGATTCGGCACCGCCCATACATGACATTTTATTTCCTGTAAGTTGATTAAAACTAAAGAACTTTTTGTATCAGCACTTCAGTATTAACAAGCTGTTCAATTTTTTTATCTTAAAAAGACCTTGTGACAGGCCACATTTATAATAATTTTTTAATAAATAGTTTCCACAAAATATTTTTTTAGCCATTACATTGTTCAACAGTAGGTAATGGTTTTATTAGATTTCAAATTTGACTGCAAACGATTAGCTTAATGAAGTCTTACTTGGCTGAATAAACATCAAAGAAAATATTCCTCTCTAAAGGCCTAATAAAAACTTGTTTAAGCCTTTGTCCGTTTTTTCATATTAGGTTTTTAATTATTATATTTCCTTTACATAACATATGTAAGGAAACATAAATAAGGCCTTTGTATCAAGAGTATTCATTGGTTGAAGATTAATAAAAGTTTAAAACCTCGACTTACCTAATTTGAAAATGAACATTCTCAGAAATTCTCGACAGAAAACCCCATACATATTTTGGGCCTACCCAGGTTCGGACCGGGACCACGTGGTCGGTAGTCACGCTTACGACCACTTCAACAACGAGATAGTTACGATTATTAACACGGCATATCGTCTGCTATATTACAAAATGTCTTGATAGTATATTAGTGTATATGATGATATAGATAGTATTGCAGAGTTTAATCCATATACTAATATTATAAATGCGAAAGTGTGTTTGTTTGTTTGTCCTTCTTTCACGTCGCAACAGAGCATCGGCATGGCATGATTTTTGTATGGGGATAGTTCGGTGGCTGTAGAGTGACATAGGCTACTTGCGGAAAACATCTCATTCCCGTGGAAAATCTCATTCCCGTGGGAAATCGAATATTTGCAAAGTTTGTCCTTCTTTCACGTCGCAACAGAGCGTCGGCATGGCATGATTATTTGTATGGGGATAGTTCGGTGGCTGTAGAGTGACATAGCTACTTTTTCAGCGGAAAACATATCATTCCGTGGAAAATCGAATATGTTGCAAAATTAAATTCAGCTAGGTGGCGCCACTGTGATTCTACAAGACGGACGACGGTACGATGGACGAACACAGAAGGTCAGAATATCTGGATTATTATGTCTTTTACCAAAATTAAGATAAAAAATGTATGGATCTGTATTTTTCCGCAGGACCGGGAAGAGACGATAAAACATAAAATTCACCAGCTGATTTTCTTCAAACGTTTTGGTGCATCGTAATTCACAGAATAGGCGATAACCTCGCAGACGATATTAAGTAATCCGTTGATGCTCTGCCTACCCCAAGGGTTACAGGCGTGATTATAAGTATGGATCAAATACTATCACCACCTGTCACGCTTTCACCTTAACTATTACTTAACAATGGTAGAAACAGTTCTTAGTAAGCCTTATAAATAAGCCTTAGTAATATTTATTGAACGGAAATGAATACAGTTCTTATATGTGGTTATGAATGAATCAATTACAATAAGAAAAATTGTGCAAAATTAGAAGAATAATATTTTTGAGAGTTCTTATTAACTAACTTATACATAGTTTAAATTGATTCCGCTAGATGTCGTTACTAGGTTTTTAAAACGCGGTAACGAAATGTTTCTGAAATGTACTTAACTCCCGCCGTTGAGCCGCGCGTCAACTTATAGTGCATACGGTACCTATACGCTTAAATTGTTTCTATTTCGTAGCTTATTCGACTACCTGCTTTCGATTTCGGTTGTTGTTATTTGCTTTGTGATTTGGTTAAGGTTGAATGGATTTATATTGGCTTTCATTTTCGGATTTGTGTGTATTTTCTGGATCGGTTTTGTTGATTTGGTTGGTATTCCTTGATATATATTAAGATTATGGCTTTGATTTTGGATTTTGTTTATTTAGAATCGTGAATTGGTTTCGTTGTTTTAGGTTGTTTAACAATATTTCAAAGGAATATTAATAGTATAGATAGTTATACGGTACCTATACACCTACTTCTTTTCGTTGGTTATATTTATATTGACTACTGCTTTCGATTTCGGTTTTCTGCGATTTGTTTTGTGATTTGGTTTATGTTGATTCGATTCTTTTGGCTATCATTTTCGGATTCGTGTTGTGTCTTGAATTGGTTTTGTTGTTATGATTTTAAAAATATTTAAAAGGAATATTTATTCCTTTTAGATATTTTGGATTCTTTAAAAAATATTTAAAATTTAATTCCTTTTAGGTATTTTAACGTTTTTATAAATAGGTTTTCTTCTTCATAATGCCTCGCAAACGTAAGTCCAGCCTTTCAAGAGTATCTTCTCAAAGACAAGCGAAAAGATTAGCTCGATCGCTAGAATCTTTAGAAGATGCTGAACTGAGAAGGCAAGAACAAGCAGAGCGTCAGGCTGCTTTTAGAGCATCTGAGACACCTTCTCAACGTCAGCAAAGGCGTCTTGAACAGACAGAGCGTCAGGCTGCTTTAAGAGCTTCGAAACCTTCTCAAAGTCAGGAAGGCGTCTTGAACAGGCAGAGCGTCAAGCTACTTTAAGAGCTTCTGAAACACCTTCTCAAAGTCAGCGAAGGCGTCTTGAACAGGCAGAGCGTCAAGCTACTTTAATAGCTACTGAAACACCTGCTCAAAGTCAGCAAAGGCGTCTTGAACAGGCAGAGCGTCAAGCTACTAAGAGCTACTGAAACACCTGATCAAAGTCAGCAAAGGTGTCTTGAACAGGCAGGCGTCAATCTACTTTAGAGACTACTGCGAACCTGCTCAAAGTCAGCAAAGGCTATTCGAACAAGCGGAACGTCAGGCCGCCTTAAGAGCCGCGGAAACACCTGATGAAACTGAACACAGACTCATTGAGCAAGCTGAACGTCAATCTACTATAAGGGCATCTGAAACACCAGAACAGACACAGGCGCGAAAAGATGCAAATGCACGGCTCAAGCTGAACGTCGACAAAATTTTCAAAGAAACAATTGGTCGGTTTTAATGACGCAGCATTCAATTATGATCCGTTGATTGATTATAAAAATCACAGGTTAGTTGTTAACGGACTGATGGACAAGGCGTCGATTTTGCAGCGCTTTAAAATGGAAAGATGAGACCGCAGGCATGTGCTGTTCCAATGGCAAAGTGTCTCTTCCGTTACTTGGGGAACCAGAAGAACCTTTGAAAACTCTCTTTTATATGATGCTAATGAGTCACGGCGCTTTTTAAACAGGATCCGGAAATATAACTCATGCTTTCAAATGACGTCCTTCGAGTTGACCGAAATAATAATGCCGGATTTTCGCCTACATTTACGGTGCAAGGCAAATTTATCACATAATAGGTTCACTTTTTCCAGCTGAAAACGAACAGCTGAAAATGAACGTTTTCGTTATATATATTTAAATCAAAAAAACTGCGCGTTGATAATTATATACATTTACAAGATGCAGTTTCTAGCGACGCCAATTTAAACCCCAGAGATTTAGGTAAAATGGTAATTCTGCCTCATCATTCGTTAACAGTCCCGCCACCTACATGATTACACACAAGACGCATTCGCCAATGTACGAACTTACGGAAGACCTGATCTTTTTGTTATTTTTACTTGCAATCCCACATGGAAAAAAATAACCGAGGAGCTAATGCCAGGCAAAAAGTACTGACAGACACGATTTATTTGCTAGAGTATTTAGATTAAAAGTACAAAAATTAATGTATGTAATTAACAAAGGGAATTTTCGGAGAGGTACAGTGCTTCATGTATTCAATTGAATGGCAAAAAGAGGATAACATGCGGTAATCCACATTCTAATATGGCTTAAAGAGAAGGTGGCCCAGCCAAATAGACGACATAATAAGCGCCGAGATTCCGGATCCTGAGCAAGATAAAGAATTGTATGATACCATCGTCCGAAATATGATTCACGGTCCATGGAGCACGAAATTCAATATCGCCATGTATGAAAGAAGGAAATGTACAAAGAAATTCCTAAACAGCTATTAAAAGAAACAGTGCACAATGACAATGGCTACCCTTTATACAGACGCAGAGCTCATGAAGATGGTGGCAGGAAAGTTACAATCAAATCTCGCTCTGGAGATCATCTGAACCTTAGATAACAGCTGGATTGTCCTGTATTTGCCCATTCTGTAAAATGTTTAATGCCCACATTAATGTAGAAGCATGTAGCTCTGTCCGCGCAATCAAGTATATCTGTAAGTACATAAATAAAGGGCGACCAAGCAATATTTAATCTCAGGAGTGAAGGTGAGGCAAATCCCGTTAATGAAGTACATACCTTTTAAGCAGGGCGTTATGTCAGCAGTAACGAGGCAGCGTGGCGTCTCCTTGGTTTCCTTTACACGAAAGGCACCCAACAGTTACTCACCTTGCTGTGCACTTAGAAAATGGAGAGCGTGTATATTTCACCGAAAGAAATTTCAAGAAAGAATTGCATCACCGCCAAAACTACACTAACAGCCTCTTTCAACTTTGTCAAACCGACCTTTGCAAAAACGTTATTATATTCTGAGTCCTCCGCTATTATACTTGGAACACATCTAGGAAGGAGTGGAACGCCGTATTCAAGGCGCGCCTGTTGCAAAATGGCCCGGTGTAAAGTCATCAGATGCCCTTGGTCGTGTGTATACCGTCCATGTAACTAATTTTGAATGTTTCTGTTTACGATTGCTGCTGCACCATGTTCGGGGTCCTACAGGATATAAAGACCTTAAACTGTCAACGGTCAGGAATGCGCAACTTATAGAGAAGCATGAAGCTCTGCATCTTTTAGAAAACGATAATCACTGGGATGAAACCATGGAGGAAGTTGCACTGCCAGTCACCAGCTAAAATTAGGGATCTTATGCAACTCTCATATCATCTTGCAGGCTATCTAATGCATAAATTGTGGGACAAATATAAAGAGTACATGGCGGAAGATATTTTGCGAAGATTACAGCAGACACACGCGAACATGACATACAATGAACACATTTATAATGAAGCACTTGGAAAAATTGAAGATGAAGTAATGGCAATGGTAGGCAAAAATTAAGCGACTTTGGAATGATAAGCCCTCAGCGAACAACCGAAAATGAACTAAGTGATGAAATTATACGTAAAACAAAATAGTTATGTGAAAGGCGATTCTTGCACCAAAAATGAGAGCGTTAACAAAATAAATTCAGATATATTAAGCGAAGTAGCAGGAGAAATAATAGAGTATTTGTCAGTAGACACAATTATGGACACAGAACAGAGCACTTCATACCCTGAGAGTTTCTAAATTCTCTAGAGTTGTCAGGTGTGCCTCACATAAGCTTCAATTAAAATTAGGCGTCCCAGTCATGCTAATGCGAAATTTAGATGCTCCTCGGTTATGTAACGGGACAAGGCTGCGTGTGACACATCTTGGACGGAACATAATCGGTGCTACAATTTTGACAGGCGTAGGAAAAGGTGAAAATGTTATTATACCACGGATTCCTATAATTCCCACAGATCTTCCTTTTCAATTCAAAGGTTGCAGTTCCTATTAAGCTCAGTTTTAATGACAATTAATAAAGCGCAAGGGCAAACGTTACAGGTAGCAGGGGTCAACTTAGAAAAACCGTGCTTCTCTCATGGTCAGCTGTATGTAGCATGTTCGCGGTGTCAAATGCCCAGAATCTACATTCTTTCCCCGAATGGAAAAATATATAACATTGTGTACAGTAGCGTCTTAAACTAGTGTTCAGTTAGTTTTTCCAAAATTCCCACAATCAATTAATCAGAATTCCCACAGATCTTCCCTTTCAATTCAAAATTTCCTATTTAGCTCAGTTTCTTTTCAATTCCAAATGCTGCACCTCTGACGGACCTATTAAGCTCAGTTTCTTTTCAACTCAAAAGGCTGCATCTCTGACGGATCTTTTATTTGGCTCAGTTTCCTTTCAATTCAGAAAACTGCATCTCTGACGAATCAATTTAGCTCAGTTTCTTTTCAAAAGTCTGCATCCCTGACGGATAATTATGCTCAGTTCCTTTAATTAAAAAATCCCAATATCTAGATATGGTCAAATACATTCAGGTAGCCGGCCACTGGCTCTTAGACTATAGGTATAGTTTTCAAAAGCCCTTCCTTGGTTAGCGGATTGGCGACCGCAGTACACAAGGCTACTTGCACCTTTGAAGTTGCTTCCCATTGCCAGTCTATTATACCGTCATCTTTCAGAGCCCACAAGATCTTTATGGCTATTTCGATTGATACGACTTACGAAATCGTAGCACTATATAGGGTGGTGATACACTTACGCCGCCACAAGACGGCATACCTTTTCTTTAATCACTATTATAAAAATCCTGCTACTATATACACATTTTTTCTACACACATTTTACATCAATGTGTTATTTACTTCACATTATTTCTTAATACATTTATAGATTCGTAGGTATTAAATAGATAAAATGTAATATTGAATTCCTACTTAACAGTTAAGATTTGTGTATGTGAGAGAGTGTACGATGATATAATATACGGATTTTATTCATTGTTGGTTCATATGGTAGTATGTGGCTAATGGAACCCATGTTTTTTTTATTTGTGGTTTGCTCACAAAAGCGTACAATATAGTGTAGAAAGGAAAGGGGAAATCTCCCGCCGGGCGAAGTGATCGGCCCGGGGAGCAGCCAACGCTATGTGAGTTAATTCGGAGCCGTTCTATATCCGTTCTATGTCCATCGTACCGTCGTCCGTCTTGTAGAATCACGGTGGCGCCATCTAGCTGAATTTAATTTTGCAACATATTCGATTTTCCCACGGAATGATATGTTTTCCGCGGAAAAAGTGGCCTATGTCACTCTACAGCCACCGAACTATCCCATACAAAAATCATGCCATGCCGACGCTCTGTTGCGACGTGAAAGAAGGACAAACAAACAAACAAACAAACAAACACACTTTCGCATTTATAATATTAGTAAGTACGGATTATTATTGAAAAATAACAATGGCAGACCATTATCGCGCGTCTAATATCGTGGCAGACAATTTTAAAAGTACCAAAATATATGAAATTTTGAAAGTAATTGACCAGGTCTGCCATAATTATTATTTCATTTATTATAGCCTTAGAAGCTTATATTTATCACGACAGACCATTTTTTTGAAAACACACATCAGTAGACAAAAAATATCTTTCCTACTTTCTGACCAAATGTATGTAAATAATGCATTATTATATATATATTCTGTGATGTATTACTCAGAGTTGCCAGATTGGGCTATTTACCGCCAATTGTGCTATTTAATTGCAAACAATTTATATCTTTTCTTTTTTTTTTCTATAGGAGAGGGGCAAACGAGTACCGCCGCCCATGAACAACTGCAACACCAGGGGAATTGCAGATGCGTTGCCGGCCTTTTAAAAAGGAGTAGACTCTTTTCTTGAGGGTCCCTAAGTCGTATCGGTCCGGAAAATCGCTGGTGGTAATCGATTCCACAAGGAAGTTGTGCGAGGCTTCTTCTAAATCGCACAGTGGTGGACCGCCAATCATCCAGATGGTATGAATGGTATCGCGAGTTTTGTCGCAATGTGCGATGGTGAAATTGAGCGGCTGGAATTAGTCGAACAATTCCTCAGAGCACTCCCGTGATAGATGCGATAGAATTTTCGTGAAAACAATTGCCATATTCCTTGCCTCAATCAGATAAGAATATTTCTCCCTTTAAAACACACAGAAGCACATACATAAAACAACTAACGAATAATAAATTCGGGTCATGGAGGCCTAGGTTTCTGATAATAACTACAACTTAAAAATACTGCTTAATTGTTTCCGCTCAGCGGTAATGACTATTTTAACCCTTATTTCACCCTTATTTTATATAAATATATAGGAAAGGGTTATACCCAGAAGTGGATTATTACGGGCTGAATAAAAAGAAAAGGAAATGAATATGTAAAATAATGGTCTTTCTAATTATCATCTACTTGCATATGCTACGATTCTACGAATTCCTCGATAAATTGCAGAAAAAACGACAGCTACCGGAAATAGGCTCCCAATTACGAGCTGTACGTTTTCACAGCAATTAACACTACCTTTAAGTAATCTTCTTTATCTCCATAACGGGTAAATTAGTGAGAACTTATAGTGTTCATGTGTTGAATTTGATAAATATAAATCAAAATCGTAAATTATTATTTTTCACAATCGAAAAATATTTTAATTTATTTAATAACTTTTTACCTAAGCGATTTTAAAAAGGAAGAGGTTCTCAATTCAAATGCATGTTTTCTTTGTATGTATATTACGTGATATCTACATATGTTAATTGTAAACCGATTATGATGATTCTTTTTTAATAAGTAGGTTATACTTCAGAGGTGGCTCCATGTACATTTAGATAAAAAATATGTAATAGGGTGGAAAATCAAGGGAAGCAGTATTTAAATTAACAATTTATACGAAATTCTAGTTATGTTGAGCTCGTGATATTGCTCATTCCACTCAAAAAGATCAAAAATTAATTTATTTCTTAAAAAAGTGAAAACCTAATTGCAAAATACTTAAAAGAATCAAACAATTTGCACATCATTTAATAGCTTTTGAATTCGGTGCTGAGACAAATTTTCGGAGAAGTAAAGCCCGACTACAGTAGCTATTAAATTATGTGAAAATTATTGTTTTTAGTATTTGGTGTTAGTTTTCTTTTTTTAAGGTAATTTTTTTTATTAAATGATTCCCAGTTCACTGACTTTGTAATATACGAATGCTGTAGCCAAAAGAGACCTACATCTATCCTTGATATAGTAATATAATATCAAAATGCAAAAGGGTCATCTCTGAATTCTAAGATGAAAAATGCCTCCTTACCAATAACAATGGTCTCCGATTCTTGTCACTGAATTTACAAGGATTTATTTTTTTATTGGGCGGTAGCACTCCTTTTCTGCTTGGAATCCTCTGGCACCACCCTTTTACCTATTTCTGCCGCCGAATAGCAGTGTTCGCATTAATGTGTTCCGGTATGAAGGATATACAGAGACAGTATAATTATACGCTGTGAGGTATTCTATCTTTGACTTCAGAAGTGATATCGCATCAGTAGCCCTCTTGTTTCAAGTTACCGTCAGGTAGTGTAAGTTCGTTTTTCACTTCAGTTTTGTAAAAAAAAATCTGGGAGTGGCTGTGTCGTGGACACGACCGTGTTTTTTACGTGAATACGTATACGTAAAAGGTAATGTTGATGATGATACCGCCGCCGATGATATAGTTGCAATTCGTCTGCGCTTAGCGGTGTTACGATATGATCTCAGATCAAGACCAGTACTGGCTTGAAATCTTCCATCGACGTCTAGTTAATTGCCAAGTAATCAGATCGGTTGATGATGGAATCGGTAGAGATGTCTTCTGAGTGCGCACGCAAGCTTTGTGCTTTAATGGCGGTGATAAGTATAAAACAACGCTGATCGGGAACATAACCACAAAACTTTATTACTTGTACGTCAGAGTCGGCAGCCTGCCTCTAACTCCGCAAATGGCTCGTCTTCACAGAGCAGCTCTACATACCTTAACACACTAATCGCGCCGTTCTCTTTGCCATCCTCGACAGTAATGTTAGTCGTAATCATGTAAGGGTAACTCACTGCAAGCGGGATCTTATAAAGCAGTCTACCCAACTCGACGACACTAATTTTGTGAAGTGTTTGCCGGGCTGTAGCAGTTTCGATGTGATTCTTGCCGATTAAAGTGTCGTTGGTGACGCTGTATGTCTCCGTCACGATAGCATTGCTGTGTTATGAGTCCATGCTGTGTTGCTTAGGTGGATACACAAATCTGCTTGAACGTGACAACGTGGGACTTTGTCAGGCAGCGCTAAGTGTTTTTCTTTTGGTGGCTTCAATGAGCGCAGAAATCATAGACGGTCACACACATCACACTTATGTCCGAATGGATTGTTGACAAACGTAGTAGTAAAACGTGCACTAGCTGCTGGCCAAGTGGTCTTCATTATCGGCGATTGCACACAATCGATGTCTATACAGTCCGGCGTTGATATATAAGGAATGACGTCATCCACTTGCAAAGGCTCGGCCGCTACAGCTGCAGATGTACTGGCGGCGTCGTTGATCCGCTTGGACGCCCTCATTATTTTACGTTCCCTACACGGCTTCAGTCTATCATATGGTGTTTTATGAGTATCACTGGATTGCTTTTGAAAAGCCCTTTCCAACCGTATACGATTTATATATTTTGATTTGACTTTTTGACGAGTATAGACCGACATTGCATTTTTTTTTAATTTAGCACCATATATATTCACTATACCTATTTCATGCAATTTTTTTATATATGCAATCGATAGATCTTGACAAGAGCTGACGATTGGAACTCAAACGAAAGTCGTAGCTTTTCCAAGTCAAAATTTATACCAAACGGTAATAATGTGACGCTGCGAAACAACCTCAAAATGACGGCGCTCCCCCGTCCGCCGCACGCAATGCATTACACTCCTGACTTAACGTAACCAATTCTTTGGTCCTTTAGCTATCGAGTGGTGTAATTAAATTTTGGATGTAGACGATAGATATGTAGCTGCAACACCAAACTGTATCCCCGGATTTTGTTATAATTAATTTTTTGAATTGCCTTCCACTAGGGAAGCAAATTTAAAGGCGTATTCACGTCAAAACACAGCGGCATTGTGTTGGTATTTTCCGCTGGCATTCTGAGAGAGCGTGGTCACCTATCATGGTGCTAAGTCCTAAGCTTCAATCAAAATTACGCAGGTGTTGTTTTTTCTTTTGTTTTTGGAAAATATAAGTGCACTGCGATCATGTAAGTGGGGCTCACATTAGAAGTAACAAACGAACTTACAGTCGACATGATTATCAGTGGTTACTGCAGCTCATGGCTACCTGCAATTAATCTCAAATATATAAAGATGGCTACAGCTGCGTTTTGACTTCTGGAGAATTAGATGGAATTCATCGTATCCTGTAATAATACTGGTTCTAGTGTCCAATGGTAGTCCAATGATAAACTTCATCTGTCACAAACGTATGAAGTAAGTAAATCCACGTAAATAAAAATATAAAGCAAATAAATCGATGCTAGCAACATTTAAAACTATATTTTTCCAATATTGGCCGTATTTATATTACCAGCGGCACATAGTGCTTTCGAGTACAATTGCCACAAATACTCGTATAACGCAGCGAAAATTTAAAAATGATATTTTCATAAAAGTAATTTAAAAAGTTTTAATTTTTGTGTTTTAGCAACTGATTCTAACAAATTGAACTAAGTACTATTGACGATGCAGGTCAGTACAATAATTTTAATTAAGGGCTTTTTTCATCACAGTCAATTAAAGTTTTGAGTAACATATTATAACAAAGTTTTTTTTAATAGAAGAGGGGAAAATCATGCATGCGGCTCACCCGATATTAAGTGTTGACCGCCGCCCATGAGCAACTGCAACACCAGGGGAATTGCAGGTGCGTTGCCAAACTTTAAAAAAGGTGTAAGCTCGGTTTTTCAAGTTAACAAATACCAGCAGTTACATGTGACAATATACTGCTAAGGCAACCATCAATTCAAGGAATCATCATCTGAGCCGTACTAATTTAAGAGCTAAGCGCACGCTGTAAATGTCACAGTACGCGGGAAAACCAGGTTCGTTTCCGCAACACCAATGATAATATAGTTAACTGCAATTTTAAGTGCTGATTTATCACGTGAATGTCTCAGGTTTATAATTAAAGAAAATATTTTGAGGGCTTGTGAAGTTTGCAAAAAGGTATTGGGGCAACCCGACAGACATTTCCTTGTCAGATGAACATATTAGAGATCCTATCATTAGAGAGGATGCCTGTGCCTAGCGGTATGACGTAAGGCTGTAACTTTACTTACGTCAAGTAACGCCACAAAACATGGTTTCGAACCGATTGCATCCATCAAATTCCAACATTTCTAATTTAACTTTATATTATAAAACAAAACATTTCTTCCAATGTAACTGTTTGTTACTGTTAAATATTTTAACAGCAGTCGTTTTCTGCACTAAGATCTTATCAGAAAAAATCTGTTGTTTTGTGCCGGTTCCGGATTATGAAACAATCAGAAGTTGCTAATTAACTATAAAATACCTGGGTGAAACAAAGTGAAAGAATGAATATGGCCGCGATTCGGTATAGCCCTTTTGCCCTTCACTTTATATTTCTCATTTAGTGACTAATTAATTATAAGTTGAATGTTTTTGTTATAGAAAATAAAAATACTGTTCTAGCGTTATGTGAGCCAGTATACTAATTAAACCATAGGTCACTGATATAAGAATATTGTTAGGTATGAGGGTAAAAAAGTAAAAGAAAATATGAAGAAATAAGGCTAGAACTGTAATCTCCCACCGGTTCTAGTAGTATAAAGTATCGCGCACGTGACTAAGAGGGATCAGTCGGTAATTCTATGAGTCTCACTGCCGTTACTATACCCGTCAGGGTATTCTACTAGTGTAGGCAAAGAAGATTGTGTTGCTGTTGGTTTGCATACTTTGGTGTTATCATGTAATTGGGTCCTTCACGTTACACCGGTGAGATTGTGTCGGTTGAATTGTATTGCTCTATGCTGAGTGGTGCGCTGTTTTGTTGCTGATAATGATCGGTTGCATAAGCGGAGAGCAAGTTGAGCATCCGCTCACACTGTTGTTATTTTTGTTGGCCTCCAGAATGGTTTTTGATAGTAAGGAGGGTTTGTTACCGAAGAATATTCTTTTATTTAAATAATTTTCAAGATAATTTCTAACATTAGATTTGCCATAATTTCTAACAATATAATAATTATAAAATGTACAAATTTTATATGTTAGTATACTACGGTGTAGATGTCGATGATGTTTAGGATACCCGTCCTCGCCTATGCAAACCGGTTCCGTGATCGTAACAATTACAAAATTGATTTTAATCATTTGTTGATTATAATATCATAATATTTTCTTGAGAAATGCGATTAAAGAGAAAAGCTCAGATATTTCAGACTTTCGTTCATCAATAAAATGCGATTCGCAAACGTTTTAAGCCTTTATTAGCTCGATATAAAATATAAACACTGCTTGCTAACATTCAATTAAGAAAGTTTTAATCGTATAAAAAATGAAACATGTTGTTGTCCGAAAATTTGTCCGAAATACAGCAACATTTAACCAGGGTTGTAATAATGACATCATAAAGTGACTTCGGAAGTTTTGGCGCCAACTAAACCGTCGGCGGATTGTTGCTCCTGCGTTATCGTTAAAATATTTGTTTAAAGTGAAAATTTATATGTAAAAGTGATGCGATTTTGTGTATTAATTTTCTGTGCATGTGAACTAAGTATGGTCTTTAGCAGCAATCACTTGTTACAACTTGAATGGATGTAGCTCAGTGACACCATAAAAATATTTTATATATTTAATAACATACTTTTTATGTAATTAATGAATTACGGTTACACACAATATTAACCTCGACCAACGCTCCGTCAAGATGTACGGAACTCGTTAGACATATCACTATCACAGTTTAAAAAGAGCTTTTAACTGTGGCACTGCAGTGGAGTTTATTCATTGATCGGCGCATCTATAAAATACCGGATGGATCGAGAGTGAGCGAGAGGTTGCATCACTGTAGCGGAGTGTCATATCGATGGTGACGTGGTAGATTTGAGGGTTTATCAAGAAACACCCCCACTCGTTTGTGCATTATAAATTCTCACTGTAGAAGCGAGAGATTCCATAAGTAATTTGACGATCTAAGACTCGTAGAATGACAGTATCGTGGTTCTGTGCGTTGTAGTATTTTCTAGTGCAGGCAAGGAAGATTGTGTTGCCGAGAGGCTGCTCTGTGTTACAATGAATTAGTAGTGTTGCTGTTGGTTTGCATACTTTAGTGTTATCATGTTACGTACCCCATATTACACTACTTTGTAATTTAGTTTGTCTAATTAACTGACTAAATGAATATTTTTATCGGTGTGTATAGCTATCCCTATCGATCATGACGCGAGTTTGAATGCTCAAGCAAGCAGCACATACTTTGTATAGTATTTTCATTTTCAGAATTTGATTAATATTTCACTAAAATGTTTTTGTTTCTCTATGTAATATGACATACTGTTCAAAATAAAATAGTTTTAAGTTAAATCTTGTCAAAACAATATGAGTAAGAAATATAAAGGCCTTTTTAGTCGAATAAATCTCATGAACGCTTCTCGATCCAATATGCAATATGTACAGAATTTCATCATACGTGAATCAAAGGTGAATTACCTATTATCTTAAATAAAAGAACACTGCTTGTCTGTTGGCATGTTTCATCAAAATAAACTTGGTAAGACTAGTTTAATTTTTGACATCATTATAATCATTGCAAAGGAGCGGCTAATTCTATTAATTAATGCGATGTTTACTCAGAACGCTGTCAACCAAGATTCGATCCCCGTCTGCACCTATGAAATTGTTGATTGCGAGGATCGAACCCGGGTTGCACGCAAACTGCGAAATTTACAGCGAGCGCTTAGCCTCTGAGTTACCACGACTAAGACGTCAAATAAGTCCACTCCCCGTAATCTTTTATTTATTAAGGTTTTCAATAAACAATAAGTAATGTGTTTTTATATTTACGCGAACACTTCATATTAAAATAAACTAATTTTACGGATTTTATCGCGTCGTATAAACGCCGGGATTTAAAAGTTAAAATTAAATGCGATAAAATCCGTAATATTACGCACAAAAATATATTGCTTTTTATTTTTTATCGTTTATGGAATTACGAGTAAAAGTATTTGGTACTTTTATTACATCGCTATTAATAGATTGCAATCCTATTATATTTTTCTAGTAGCTCAGAAGTGTATGAAATGGGAGACTAAATAGAAAACATTAATAAGAACAGACCATTTTATTTTCAATTTTTTATAAAATTGATGACATGCGATCTAACCTGTAGTGGCGGTGTAATAATATCTACAACTCTATAGAGGACGATCCTTGGGTGTCATAGAGACGACAGAGGAAATAAGCCTCAGTGGACAGTAGCATCTTCCTGATAACCACTAAAATAATAAAAATCGGTTGCCAACACGCCTGCAAACGTAGCAACCATGGCAAAATCATCCTTATGAGGCAATCTATGTAGCCTATGTTTAGCAGTGGACTTTTTATGGATGTGAACTAACAGTCCACCTGATGGTTACTGCAGTCCATGGACACCTGCACTCAATTTCCAACAAATAAGACTACAGATGCGTTGTCACCATTGCGGACTAAGAAGCCTCTCGGCCAAACGAACGAAAACGAAGCAAACTAACTTACACTCCAGTTCATGGACACCCGTAAACAACTTCAAAGAAAGGAGGCTACAGATGCATTGTCACCTCTGATGGTTAAGATATTCCTCTCAGCCAGTAATAATAGGTACTAGTTCGCTATACCCTTCACACTGGCACACAGCACAGTACACGCACTTGGAGGTAGAAATAGAGGTGTACCCTTTAGACCTAGGCAGAAAAGGTTACTTCCACCAAATGACATCCCATATTTCCTTTATTAATTATAAAAACTGTATTGTATATTATACGAGTATTAATCACTTTTTGTACAAGATTTTTTTTCTGTCTTTCCGGTTCAAAATTTGACATTCGATTGAGCTATTTGGCTTATTTATGTTGCTTCGATGACAATGCAATAATATTATGGTACCATGGAGCTGATGTGATGATGGATCCGGATTCTGATCTTACGCCTATAAAAAACTTGTTTTCAAAATACATTTTATTTTATTGATCTAGGGGGGATTAGAATCATTTGGAAACAAGATTAATTTAGCTTATAGAGCAAAAATTATATTAAAGCGTATAAATGAAAATTTTGATCTCCTCGCTCAATGTAGTAACGACCTGGTAAGAGATGCAGGAAGCCGATGGATGCAGGTGGCTCAGGACCGTACTTTGTGGAAATCTATGGGGGAAGTCTTTGTTCAGCCGTGGACTTGTGATGGTTGAGAGATAGTGTGATTTTGATACATCCCACTGTTGTTTCATTTCTATGAGGGTTATAGCATAATCAGTGCACTACACTGATCCGGTGCGTGTTGGTAGACTTCACACGTTTTCGAAATATTTTATTTGTTAGATAAGCAGATTTTCTCACGATGTTTTCCTTCAGCGCTGAATCGTGATATATGAGCACTTAAAATTGCTATTAACAATTTCATATCCAGCGTAGACCGAACCAGAGTGTCTCACAATTTAGGGCAAATGTTAAGGCCCGGAAGTATTTTGTACTCAAGACTAACTGGAAACAAGAATAAATGTGATATGTCGGTATGCCTGAGAAGAAAAAACATTTCAGTTGCTGATAAACATTGAATGGCAGAGGCATACTTGCCAGACTTGCCATGCGATGACTGCGTGAAGAGAGTTCATCCCCCCATGTCGTTTCTTGAACGTCGAATTATTCGACTATGAAAATGTTAGTAGATCTCAACTTTACCGTCATAGCCTATACAAGTCTAGTAATGAACATATACCTACCCTATAGATTGCCTCTTAGGGGGGCTATTTTAATAATTGCAACACATGTCTGGCGGATTGTGAAACGCAGCTTTTTTTTTAGCTGTTATAAGGAAGATGCTGCTGCCTACTTCCTGATTTTATTTCCTCTGCTTATGATGAATGGAAGATCTCAAAGCCTTTGAGATGTTAAATACCCAGACACCTGGAACCACTACAGCTAATTTGCTAAACTTGCGTTCCGTCGCTATTTAATGTTATGTAATTAAATGAGTAACAATCCATCCCTTTTAGTCCTGTAGGTGTCATCATCATCATTACAGCCCTTCACAAGTCCACTGCTGAACATAAGCCTTCCCCAAGAAATGCCACTAAGTATGGTCCTGAGCCACCTGCATCCATCGACTTCCTGCATGTATTACCAGGTCGTCACTCCATCTAGTGGGGGCTCGCCCTACACTTCACCTACCGATACGAGGCTGCCACTCGAGAACCTTTTTTCCCCATCGGTTGTCGATTCTTCGAGCTATGTGGCCGGTCCATTGCCACTTCAGTTTACTAATCCGTTGGGCTATGTCGGTTATTCTAGTTCTACTGCGGATATCTTCATTTTTAAGTTTATCACACAGAGAAACCCCGAGCATAGCCCTCTCTTGATTGACCTCTCGGTCGAAGTTGGACTTACCTAGTCGGACTATTTGTCCCAGACTATTTGTTTTGTATCATCCTCGTCAAAAACTTCCAGCTTAGTGCTCCCAACAACTACCGGCATAGGTATGACATGGACGTTATACATGGTCTTTGTTTTGTCCATGTTCATCTTATCTTCACACATACTACATAGTTAGTAGTTACTTTTATCCTCACAGCCCCATTTCTATGTTTTTAAATGTAGTGAATTAGCTAAAACGGAACATGGTAATCATATTGTTCTCCAGCATATCACATTAAAACTGCTGTGTTTCATATGGTGAGTATAGAGAACAGGACCTTTTACAAGTAACTCTAGTTCGCAGGGTGACAGCGCAGCGGTGATAATAAGAATCACATTTTTTCATAACTAAATGAAAGAAAAACCTTATACTCTAATTTATAATCGTGCAAATTGAAGTCCGTAGTCTCAGCCTACCCTCCGAGTGACGAGCTGGGAGTTTTTTATTTTATTTTGATGATATAACATTATCATTAAAGTCTATCATAACATATCACATAGATTGCCACATAGTACTTGCATCCATAGACTACATGCATGTTTTATCAGGTCGTCACTCCATCTAGTGAGGGATCTTCCAACATAGCCCTTCCTTTTTTCATGAAGCTCAAAGTCACACAGTAAACTATGGAGATGACTTGGCTCGAAGTTTATTAAGCAGAAATTTCATAGAAGAACAAGATTCATTTACAGAGCCCTGCGTATCAGTAGGCTAGATAAGAAATGGGCCGTTCGGCCAGTTCGGTTCGTACTGTCAGATTCTACAACAATGCGAAAGAAAAATAAACTATAAATTTAAAGAAATCTGAGCCAAGACTAGAAGAATACTTTCATCAAATCTAGTTTATTTTTAAAAAGATGAAAAGATTGACAAACGAGCACACAGTCCACCTTATGATAAGTGGACGCTGTAGCCCGTAAAATACAGATCCTAACGACTAAAATGAAATGACTTTTTCCAGTTTTTTGCATGCTAAGCATACGAAACAGCAGCACTAAGTTGCTATTTCACGATGGTGTTCTGTGAGACCTTCTTCGATGAAACCATTCGTGTGAGGCTTAACCACGTATAAAATCAGTTCTATAAAATCCAATTTTGAAAGCCTTGAAAAAATAAAATTCCTTTAATAATTGAATAAAACTAATTTTACGGATTATATCACGTTTAATCAACTTATTTTTATTAATTCCCGACGTTTCGGGTGCTTTACAGCACCCATGGTCACGGGGGACTGAGGTGATTGACGTCCCGATGTCAGAGTTAATCCGGAGTACCTTCAGCTTTTTAATTATTAATTTTGGTCCGATCGCAGCATGAACTAACTGTGTCTTGAAGTCTGCAGTGGTATGCTTGGGTTTAGTTTTAATTTTATTAATTACAGGATCCCAAGCAGGTGGTAGTACCCAGCCTCCCTCTCTTTTGAAATTAGGATGTTTTTTAATTTCAATAGCCTCACGTATCATCCTTGGCAGGAATCGATGTTCTTTCGCGAGAATTTGTGGCTTATCAAATCTAATGTAATGGCGGGGGCCGTCTAGGATATGATCACAAACTGCAGACTTCCCGGAACGTTGGTGCTTTTAAAAGAACACATAGCTGACGTGAAGCGTAATAAAGAGCGTAAATATAAGAAATCATTATTCCTTTAATAATTTATCCTCTTTCTTTCTCGTAAGTACAGAAAATATTTATTTATTGTAGTGTTTATAGTCTGTAAACAAACTCTATTCAGAACCTTAATAGTTTTTCAATGCCGACTTTTCCTTGCTTAAGCTTAAGCTGCTTAAGCTTTTTTACTTAACATTATTTTGTCTTAGTCTTTTCTATTCACTCCATCAACTCTTGTTTTGATTCTGAGTCACTTAAACAAGATAAAATAAGCAAAACTAAACAATAAATGATAACAAAAATTATTCCTTAATTATGCTTTATTATTAAAACCTAATTCTCCATGCCATTCGCAAACGAAATGTATTCAGGAATATTTCCTGAATCCCGGCGCGTTTGTTAAAAGGAGTAATTTTGATATCCCATATTATATATAATTATGAACCTTAAAAAGAGCTTGTAATGAGCTTTCATTCATTCGTTCATTAATTACAGACGGTAAATGAACGAATGAATGAAGGTTCACTGCTACCTTATTTTCCATATTCGCAACGCTTGGCAGGCGGGTTAGCCACCACAGTTTTTTTTAATTATTTTTAGTTGTTGTAAGGGCGCGACTCTGATACCAATTTTCTAATAAGTAGGGGAAAAAATTTATTCGTATTTTGTTTGTAAAAAATTGAAGCAAAATCTTTGGTTGTACTGTTTGCATCTGGCTGGTTTTAATATCAATACATATAGGATTTTCTTTTTATTTTTTTTATTTTTAGTCGTTATTAGAAAGACGCTGCTGCCTATCTCCTGGTTTGTTTCCCTCTGTTGACTCTTACGACACCCACAGGATATGGGATTGTGAATATTCTTACACCGCCACTACACGGTAGATACATATAATATGTAAAGAAATTAATAACTTGACATTTGTTCCTACAAATACTATTTTTAATCTCATACTTGATGCTCTAAGTAAGATATGAGATGTTATGGATGTTTGGATATTCGGATGTTTTTTATGTTTACTGCTAAATTGATAAAATTTGGTATTACGAGTATTATAGACTACAAACAAGAATAAAGAACATAAGCTCTATTTAAAAATTACTACCTATATTGATTATTTTAATCCATAATGCTAAAAATCATCAATGCCTTTATTGTCATACATTACATTAACTGTGTGCCCTATAGGCTCATTTGTATGCTGGGTTGGTGGGGAATAAACCACTGAGATCTTCTTTCTTGTATATTTGAAGTTTTTCTTCCTAGGTAGCTAGCGCCGACTGTGTCGAACGACGGAAATGGCCCTTTTATACGCCTCGGCTGGGTCGACAAATACGGTACATGCGACGGGGAATGTAACGACCAATCAGAGCGAGGCGCGAGAGCAAGGCACGATGCTATGTTATTACCTTTGAGTCGCGTAATTGTGTTGTTCTATTTATTAAAGTTATACATTTCTAAAGTTATACATTTCTAAATTAAAGTTGTAAATTCAATACATAACTTAAAACCAATTCTACCATAGAATTATAAAATAAAACTCTAAGCTATAATGATAATTCACTAAACTATAATATCAAACGCTTATGACTATTTATGCATTGTCCTATCAGTGTCTATATTTCACTATTTTCACTTGTCCCGCATCACTCCCGCCATGCCACCGCGTCTCATCAACTTCCGTGCGGGCTCGACGTCTGTAGGTAGAGGCAGGATCACCAGCTTCCTCAATGGCCGTAGGACACTCCTTGGTCAGCACGTCCACCGTCCGCACGACGTTGTCTGGACCCGGATATGTAGCGATGACTCTTCCTCGTATCCACACGTTGCGGGGCAGGTTGGGGTCGACGATCTGCTGGTCGTCGACACGTGCTGCTTGGCCTCGTCCGTGGGCTCCCGCCGGTGTTGGAGCTCAGGAAGGTACTCTTTCACCCAGCGTAGCCAGAAGATGTCATCTTGTGAGATGGTATCTTGTTCAGTGAAAGTGCCTGGCTGTGGTACACGCCCCGGTCCCCCAACAAAAGTGGTTAGGAGTGAGGGCCTCTGGATCTTCTGGGCCGACTGAGACGTCGGTCAGCGGTCGGCTGTTGACGGTGTATTCTACTTCTACCAGTAATGTCGTAAGGACCTCCTCTGTTGGATTACGTTCATGTAACGTCGCGGTGAGCGCGGTCTTGACAGAGCGAACCATTCGCTCCCAGGCTCCGCCCATAAATGGAGCTCCAGGTGGTATTTGTCGCCAGGAGATGGTCCCTTCGCTGCTTCTTCTGCGGTCGCTGCGTTGACCGCCTGTAGTAGTTCCTTGTCGGCGGCCTTTAGGTTGGTGCCGTTGTCTGACCATATTTCAGTTGGGCAGCCTCTGGGCAATCATTCGCCTTGTTGCCATTACCGCGGAGTCGGCGCTATGATCCGCGACTTCCAGATGTACGGCTCGCGTCGTGAGACATGTGAAGATAGCCACATATCTTTTTGTTGAGTTCGTCCGACGGTCACCGAGAGGTCCAAAATAGTCGACCCCGGTGAAAGTGAAGGGCGTTTGTGATGAGCTAAGCGACATGCTGGTAGGTCCCCGGTTCTCGGATGCGACACTTGCGTCTTCATTCTGCAGAATAGGCATCTACGTAGTATTGTACGTACGATAGGTCGCAGTCTTAGTACCCAATACTGCTGTCTGCACTCGTTGACAGTGGCCTCTACACCTGCGTGATGGAGTTGACGATGTATTATAGCCTGCACCCAGAGCTGGACCGTATGATGATCACCGTCAATTATGCGGATTCTTGAATTCTCCTCCATGTCGCCGACCGCCCGAATACGGCTTCTAAGTCGTAGTGCGCCGTTTATTGACTCGATGCTGAGCTGGCGAAGACGGCTTTCTTGTTGATCGGCTTTCCGCTGTTTAGGCTGTCTATTTCTTCCGCAAAGTTCTTCTTGGGAAGATCGCATCAGGAGTTCTTCAGCTGTTTTAAGCAGCTCGGCTGTGACCGTTAGCAGCTTCATGTCTTCTGGCACCGCTTTTTTGTCGTCGTGGGTCTGATATTTTGCTGTGAATTTGTTCTTCTTCAAGCGGGATCAGCCTTTTATTCTTCTTTGTTCTTCTGTAGTTGACTTAGTTTGGTGGTTCTGCAGAGTTGAATGAACTGCAGAACGCGTGCGGTTGAATATCGAGTCGGTCCCAGCTGGAGAATTTCGCTGATCAGGTAGACCTTCGGCAAGCTTCAGTCTTCTTTGTCGCTCACGTGATGTGTCTTCTCTTCATCGGAAGGTTCTTCCGCTGTTGCTCTTGTGGTCCGTCGGCCAGGAGTCTTCTGTTAGGTATAAGAAGTCAGGCCCTTTGAACCATCGGTGGTCTTTATTAAATGCTGCTACGTCTCGCGTGGCGTCATCCGCCACATTCAGTTTTGTCAGAACCCAGCGCCAGTCGTTGACTTTTGAATTCTCTTCTTCTGCTAGACGATGAGCTACGTTGGGTTTGTATGAACGTGATCCTGTCCTTATCCAGGTTAGTACTGTCTTGCTGTCCGTCCAGAATACTTTGCGGTCAGGTTTCCTCTCCTGTTCTTCGACCACTGTTTCTGCGAGTCTGGTGCCCATGACTGCTGCCTGTAGCTCCAGCCTTGGGATGGACGTCAATTTAACGGTTGTACCTTTGCTTTGGCCATGATGAGGATATGGACCTCACCGTCGGCTGTTACTGCTCTCCAGAGAACTACAGAGTAGGCTGACTCGCTGGCATCGCTGAAGACGTGGAGTTCTAGAGAGGCGGCGTCGCTGTAGTAAAGTTATTGCCGCGGGATTGCTACCTCGTGGAGACCTTTTAGATGCTTCATCCACATTTCCCATTGCTCTGCCAGGTCATCGTCGATCTTGTCGTCCCATGCTGTTCTCTGCTGCTAGACTTCCTGGAGGAGTTGTTTCGCCCTGATTGTGATAGGCGAGGCGAATTCGAGTGGGTCGAAGAGTGACATCACTATTCTCAGTGCTTCCTTTCGTCGGCTGTTTGCCTTCTATTAGCGTTGAGGTATTCTGGATAAGTTGAGGTTGAAGGTGAGCTCGTCCGAGTTGATCTTCCAGACAATACCCAGAACTCGTTCAGTCTTTTCTTCTGTTTTGTAGAGTTCCATGTCTTCTTCTTCTTGTCGTTTGGTTGTCTTCTCCAAGTGTTTCTAGGAGTGACGCTGAGTTCGATTTCCACTGTTTCAACTCGAAGCTGGCTTTCATGTGCACGTCTCGTACACTATTCGTGATGCGTTTGGTGTCTTCGAGGGTTCTGAAGCTGTCCAAGAAGTCGTCGACGTAATACTTCTGTATGATGGCAGCTGCGGCTTCTGGGTGACTTTCCTCGTGCTGTTGGGCGTTCAGGTTCTTGACGTAGATTGCTGTCGAAGTGAACTTGACGCTCCGAAGATAAGGATGTCATTCTGTATTCTTCCGGAGGATGGTTGTCTCGTCGATTCCCACGCCACAGGTAACGCAATGCATCCCTGTCTTGTGTTCGCAGCTTGACTTGCATGAATATCTCCTGATGTCCGCCGTAACGGCGATCATGTGTCGGAAGCGCATGACGACACCTGGTAACGTTGTAGTAGGTCAGGACCTTTTAGTAGCATGTCATTAAGTGCCACCTTTGGTCTTGGCTGCATCATGCACCACCCGTAGTTTCTCTGGTTTCATTGGGTTGATTACTGCGAAGTGAGTAGGTACCAAGTCTTGCCAGCTGTCTTCTGTTTTGGAGCAGGTTCATGCCCCCTTTACAATGAGTGCGTCCATTTGTTACATGTACTTTTTCTTCAATGTGGGGTCACGATCGATCTTCTTTCTATATTGAAGAGCCTCTTCAGTGAGTTTTCGTAGTTGTCTGGTAACTTGACACCGTCTTTGCGTCAGAAGACCGGTCTGGAATCTTCCTTCTTCTATATTCGTTGTGGTGTTTTCAAGATACGAAGTGCTTGTTCTTCTGGATCAGTCTTCGGTCTCTTAGGTTTTATGCAGAGCGCGTCCATCTTGAAGTATCGCTTCACGAGGTCTTCTAGATTCTCGTCTGGATTCTCTGCGATATGTGACACGAAATCGATCGTCTGTCCGAAGTTTCGTGTCTGGCCGTGGAGTACCCAACCTAGTGGCGTGAGGATGCCACTGGGTGTTCTGTCTCCTCTTCTTACTTCTGATCAGCAGAAGATGCCAGTTATCTTGACCGATCAGTACTCGCGGTTTTGCGTTTGCATATGTGAGATGTTCTTGGATGTCAGAGGTGTTGACACTCTTCCACTAGCTCCTGCAATCCGTTGAGATGAGACTTGCAGGTTCTTCACTGTGCGTGCATGTATTTGCTCTTTATAATCGTTGAGCCCCTTCAGTTTGATGGTGACTCTCCTTGATGCTGACTCTGATACTTTCTTGTCGTTGATGGTTTCTATCTTCAGTGGATCTATGGGGCCGTTGCTCCGACGCTTGTTACTATGCTATTGTCGACGAGCGTGACTGTTGACCGTCGTCCATCAACGCGAAGGTGTTGACAGCTCCTTTTGGTTCTTTCACCTGGATCGGTAGGATTTTTAAGTATGATTGCTTCTTGACGGTCCAAGTTGAGTTAATGACCTCTGTTGCCTCTTGATTTTCTTTTGCTTCTGTATCTTCTGCTTCTTTTCGTAGTGCAGCATCTTGTGATGAAAGTACTTGCATCTCTTGACATTACATGACTTGGGTCGGCAGTGGTGTGTCTTGTTCCTAAAGCGAAGACACCTGAAGCAGAGGCGCTTGGACTTGGCCATGTCCCATCTTGCATTTGCATCTAACTTTTGAATTGTTCACATTCTGTTGCGTTGGTGTGCCCCGTATCTTCACATACGACGCACCTTGGTATGTGTGTCTTCTCAGTCACATTGTTGACCCTTTGAGTCTTCCTTTGCGGTGCGGCTGTAATAGGTGTTGCCATCTGTTCGGGCAGCGCGTAGGGTCCACACATTCTGCTTCCCTTTTGAAGAATTTCTCTATCTTGATGAGGTAAGGGTCTTCACGTGGCTGCCTGGCTGAAGTCGTAGTATCTGTATCGCAGAGTTGGCGTCAGTTTGTCTACTATTGTCTTCACGAGTTCAGGATTGTACATATAGTTAAAACAATCCAAAGTCTTCAGTGTCGCTACTACGTTAGAGACCTTGGTGGCGAATATGCAGATGTCCTCGGTGACTCAGTAAGGCGCGGCAGACCTCGAAGCGTCTCCATCTCCAGCATGGCTATTGACTCTGGCCTTCCGATCTTGACTCAAAGTCTTCATTACTTCAACCAGGTGTGCGTTGGTCATAGTAGGCCTTCAACTGCTTCTGGCCTTCCCTTTAGGTTTCTTCTGAGTCGGTTTGTATTTTCAACTGTGCTGAACATCGCTTCTGTTTCGTAGTAGGCGGCGCGGAAGGCAGCCATTCCTGATGAGATCCATTGAAGAATGGTAGCTCGACGAACTTAGGTCGTTGGGCGGCGCTGACAGCCAGTGATGGCTTCAGCTAGAGGGCTACGTCGGTTTGACCTCCCGCCGGTGACTGATGTGTTTCTTCATGCTTCGCCGGCCTTGGTTCTTCTATGTGGGCGGTCGTTGGTTCTTCTACGAGATGGTGAGGTTCTTTGGTGATTACTAACATCGTAAAATTTACTTGATTCTCAACCAGTTGTCCTCTCTGGCATTAACTTCTGACTTCGAGTAGAGGAGACGTCATCTTCTGTATTTTCAACTGTGCTGAACATCGCTTCTGTTTCGTAGTGAGGCGCGGAAGGGCAGCCATTCCTGATGAGATCCATTGAAGAATGGTAGCTCGACGAACTTAGGTCGTTGGGCGCGACAGCCAGTGATGGCTTCCTGCTAGGGGCTACGTCGGTTTGACCTCCGCCGGTGACTGATGTGTTCTTCATGCTTCGCCGGCCTTGGTTCTTCTATGTGGGCGGTCGTTGGTTCTTCTACGAGATGGTGAGGTTCTGGTGATTGCTAACATCGTAAAATTTACTTGATTCTCCAACCAGTTGTCCACTCTGGTTAACTTCTGACTTCGAGTAGGGAGACGTCATCTTCTTCTTCCTCCTCTTCTGAGTCTTCTTTTCAAGGCAGCTGGGCGTGCTGCAGCTAATTTCACTTGAAAGCGTAGCAAATCTTCCTTTGCCTTTGCAAGCTTGAGTTGCTTTGTTCTACTGCGCGTGATCCCCCTCCTCCCCTTGCTGGGCGGGCGGGGTCCTGTAGTCCGTTTGCTTCGACGGACAAGCGGTGCTTTTTAGCTCGCTTCACTGTAGAGTTTCCGTTTCTTGGCGAGTTGCTCTGGTGACGGTAGCGGGCGGCTTCATCAGCTGTTTGGCCTTCACACCGCAGTTGGCGTTGTCGCCGCGGAAGGTGCTACGGAGGAGCGGCGGCGCTGGTGGGGTGCGAGGCGAGGGGGCGGTAGCGGCTGAGGCGGAGGTGAAGGGGCGGTTGCGGCTGAGGCGGAGGTGGCGGCGGTCGAGGTGGTTGCTGTGGTAGCGGAAGTCACGGTGGATGGATCAGTTGCCGCGGATGTGTCTGTATGTTCGAAGTCTCCGTGGTGGTCGTCCCTGTAGCTGTCGATTCCGTACTGGCTTCCGCACTGGTACCGGCCGCTGAGGTAGTAGCCTCGGATGACGACGACGGCTGCCCCTTCCTCGGGCGTAACGGCCATGCTGTCAGCTGATTTTCTTCAAATAACTTGTCTTCTTAATTCGTTATAGCACTATTTTCGAAGTCTTCAGGTAATTATTCCCACAATATCCGGCTTGAGGACCATTAAATGTGCCCTATAGGCTCATTTGTATGCTGGGTTGGTGAGGATAAAACCACTGAGATCTTCTTTCTTGTATATTTGAAGTTTTCTTCCTAGGTAGCTAGCCGCTGATTGTCGAACGACGGAAATGGCCCTTTTTACGACCTCGGCTGGGTCACAAAAATACCACATGCGACGGGGAATGTAACGACCAATCAGGCAGGCGCGAGGAGGCAAGGCACGATGCTATGTTATTACCTTGCTGAGTCGCGTAATAATTGTGTTGTTTTCTATTTATTAAGTTATACATTTCTAAATTAAAGTTGTAAATTCAATACATAACTTAAAACTAATTCTACCATAGAATTATAAAATAAAACTCTAGCTATAATGATAATTCACTAAACTATAATATCAAACACTTATGACTATTTATGCATTGTCTATCAGTGTCTATATTTCACTATTTTCACTTGTCCCACAAACTGATATAACTATAAATATACTAATCAATTAGGCTTCTGACCAATATTTTCAAAAATGTACGCCATATACAGATAGTATATGGCGTACATTTACAACAACTGCTTCTTTCTTTAAGAATATAATAAAAAAATTTGCGAGTAATTAGAAGTCTATTAAATACAGCGCTCTGCAAGTTTTAGTTAAAATAATATTAGTAGTAAAAAATTTCGAAATGTAAATTAACACGAGCAAAACCAGGGGTAAAACTAGTACTGTATAATTTCTAAACTGATACAAAAATTTGTGGGAACCAATTCAGTTTATGATAAAAGTGTCACAGAATTTATTACTCTTTATAGTGACATGCCAGGGGTTTTGGCGTCAGAAGTTCTTTATAATTACACGAAACTCTATATATAATATATAATATAATATTAAATATATTATTATATACTATTATAGTATATAATATAGTAATAGTATATTACAATATTAAATATTATATAACAGTTTCGTGTACGTGACACTCTTACAGCATATTTCGAATAAATTCCGGAAAATTTCGAAGAAATAATTCGGCCCAATAGCCGTAAGTCAAAGACGTCAATTACTGATACGAGGTGCCGTGCTCGGAATGAAAATAAACGAAGATAACGTTTAGTAGCCTTAAATAAATAATTTATATCTGAACATGATTTGATTCACAAAAGCTTTAAATGACAGACAGTGTCTTTTATTTACCTTAATATTTCACAGCTGGACTTAGCTGTTCCATTATAGGAAGGATTGGCAATATCTTCTCGCTTGGTGGGCGGATCGGCAATCATAGTACCAGATGTCTCGTACCTATGACGAAGCTTCCCGTAGCAGATGCAAGTATGACACACGAAAGTATGTAAAAAGTAATTGCTGCTTTATATTGCAGTAAACTTCGTAAGTAATACATATTTTATGCAAATGCAATCATTCATTCATTACAGCTTATCAAAAGTCCGCCGCTGAACACTGCTGTGGCCTCTCCCATAGATTACCTCATTGAGGGATATTTGCCACAATTGTCAAGCTTGGCGGGCGGGTTAGCAATCACAGTTTTTAATATTTTCAGATGTTATCAGAAAAATCCTGCTGCCTGTCTCCTATTTCAGTTTACGTCTGTTGCATCTCACGACACCCACGTGTTGACATTGAGTAATGGATTCTCTTACGCTGTCACTAAGCGACGAGTTGTAAGGTTAGTTTTTTGGATGTCCCTAAATAATATCTTTTCAACCGACCCTTTTCTGCTCCGTTACCTTCAAAAAATTAGAGAAAGTCAGTTACCTGTAGTGAGGAGTAGGTATAACACGACAAAATTATGTAAAAGCTCTTTTTATTTATCAGCATGTTATAAACTACTGTTGGATAAGGGCTTTTCCTATAATAACCTATAATCACCACCATAAACAGGCAGATTGGCGATCGTAGTACCAAACATTTGACTCTTTGGATATTGCTCTCCAACGGTAAGTCTTATTTTGGCGTCAAATGATATACTTAAATTACCATATATCGAAGTCAACGTGAAATATCTGGCATCTCACTTTCCCGTAGTTGCCTTTTACAACAACCAAGGAATGACATGAGGTGATATGATTACCTTTTGGTGACACCACAAGGCTCATTTTTATATATGTAATATGTAAATTGGGAAACTTTAATCCTTAAGTGCTAGTTACCCTAACCATACCTACCTATAAATTTATCGTCAATTAAAAAAGAAATACTGAAAGTTTCTCTCTCTCTCTTTTTACTAAATAAGAATAAAAAGAGACAGCAAAAGAGATAATTAATACATACGTAATTTAGGTAGGCGTTAGTCAACGATTATAAGTAAGGGCAAATATCTAAATTCGGTATAAATGCGATTTTAAAAAATTATCAAATAACTGGTCATGTAATATGTTATAACATCTTTTACAATATACAAGTACGGGTAAGTAAATGCTGTAGCCATAGAGTCGTACATATAAGCTCGAATAAGATTCAAGATGTAGGTGCATCCTCACCTTTTAGGGCCAAGATAGAATAAATATAACTAGAAAAAAAGTTCCAGTCCAGTTCTCTACACTCACCTTACAAAATACAGCAAATTACGCTGCTATTTTACGTTGGTGGTCTGAGATCAGGTGAGATATTCTATAACATTAAGCTCTAAAACATAGATTACTGTATATAGCTCTAAAACGTTTTCGACAGTTCATATCCGCGATATTTAATGTATCCTCCGTCATATTATGATTATTTGTCAAAATCCGAATACTTCGTTACAGGTCAACACACCTGCCAGAAATATAACCCTCTTTCTGGGCTCCACCTTTCATTGCTGAGCTGCATACATTGAAGTACTAGCGAATTATTTAACTGCAGCTGACAAAATCTAAACGTAGCACATGCATTATTCATCCCAGTCGATGTAAGTTCGAGGACGTAATTATCTCAACTTCAGTCTAATAGCGCTTACAAATTATAATCCATATAAAGTGCTGCAAATGTTTAAGAGTGTTTGTATTTTATATGTTGCAAAAGAAAACATTCAATACTATTAATGTAAAAGAGAGAGATATTCTATGTCTTATTAATTAATATTAAAATATTATTTAAATAATAATGAAATTATTTAAATTATGAATAGCGTATTTGATTGAGCTCAAGTAGCTTAGGGGCTAAACGCTCGCCGTAAATGCAACATAGTACACGAGCAACACATATTTGATCAACGCCGGCACCAATGAAATTGGTAATTGCAGTTTTGAGTGCTGATTTACCATGTGCTCAACGGTGGAGAAAATGTCATGATGAAAATTAGACATTTCCTTGCCCTAAAACCCTCTCAGAAATGAAAGCAGGCTTTGTTTTACATGGCGAAATGCCTACGCATACCCGCCTCGCAGGGGCAATGACGGTTATGTCGGACTCGCAACCACTAAAACCCTTGGTGTTCCAACTTCGTCGCATATTGGTAGGGCTGCGGGAACGCTTTCGCATGCACCCAAAAAGCACCGGCCGCCCCATAGCAACCTCTCCTCGGGGGAGGAACACAAGGCCCACCGTTCTCCGTTCTTAATTCGTTTGATTTAACTTGTTTTCATTTGTATAGTAAGTTGATTGCTCTATACAACGCTGATTTATTTCCTTTATACATAATATTTATACCCTTCGTTCATTCACAGTACACAACACAAGTGTTACGCAATTCACAGTGAACAACGGGCACGTATTGTCATTAGCAAAACGTAAACGTAGATCTGACGAGCGGTCAGTTTATTAAGCTACTCGAATGAGATCTTGGATCAGTTGTACGAGTACTATAATTATGATTTATTTATAATAATAACCTTTTTAACCTAAAGAGACTCGAGAGAGAAAAAATTCAAGGAAATTAATGTCAACTTGGCCACTCAATATATTTACGAATATAGTAATATATGTATGTATACAAAAATATAAGTAATTTAAAAAAATATATTATATTCCTTCTGTAAATACTATGTAGGAACAGACTCAAGCTCGGTTATTATTGTTTCTTGGGGCAATGTACACTTTTACAAGAAAACCTAGGAATACAAAATTTGTCCATCACCAAGTTCAAAAAATTTATCAAAATCGGATTGAATAAAAAGCATTCGAAGCGAGCGACAACATTTAAATAACAAAAACCTTGTCAGCCACGCGTTAGTGCCGTCTGAGTCGGCCTGTTGACAGTCAACTGTTATTATGTTGAAATGATACGTAGGCTGCTGATTATTTATCAGTTAATTTTAATATTTGGAAAGGAAAACAGTTTTCATTTACAGCCTGGGTGGCGTCAAAGGCGGCTGAACTGAGTAAATAGCGCTAATAAGATTCCCTGAGAGATGACAAATATGTTATAGTAATTATCGAAGCGTGAAATTTACGTGCGGTAAAGTTTCTGAGGAATTCGATTCGCGAAGCAGGTAGTTTTAGATATTGTCTTCTAAAATCATACAAAAGATGTTATTGGTAGATCTTCTTTGTCCGGATTAAATCACTAACCACTACCATATTTTAAAGTACCTTACGCAGTCAATGGTCTTACGTAAATCATAAAACAAATATTAATGATCTAAAAATTTAGTTATTTAATTTCATTACAGTAAACCTAACAGTGAAACATGAAATCTAACAATGGTTAAAGGTGCGGACCGCAAACACGGAAGTCCTAGGTTCGAAGCCGCCATTCGACTACTGTCGTGAACCACTCCTGATATAAGATTTTTTACTGTAGTGGTTAACGGGTATAATGGTAATCTTAATAGAATTACTTATATTATTTTTTAACCGACTACAAAAAGGGGGATGTTTTCGATTCGCCTGCATGTTCTTTTCTTTTTGTATGTTTTACGCGATATCTTCGCCAATTATAAACCGAATTTAGAGATTATGGTTTTAATAAATAGGTTATAATTCAGGGATGTTTAATTTGCGGAAAAAAATCCACATCTAAGTGGAGGAAAATAGGGGATATGATTTATAATGTAACTATTTAGACCACATTCTTGTTGTTACCTGAGCTTGTGATATTCCTTAAAGCAGGACCCAACTAAAAAGGTCAAAATTTTTACTTTCAAGTAAATAAGTAGTCACTTAAAAAAATGTCGTCTTTATTTTATTTGTTCATCCAGTATAGCTCTTTACAAGTCCACTTCTGAACATAGGCCTCAACCAAGGAATATCGTTGCTCATGGGGTAATGATTCCAAGCGAATTTTTTTATTATTAGATTTTCTCTGTTACCTCTTACGACACCCAGAGGAATGGTTTTTTGGCCGTGGAAGGAAAAGGAGAGATCTCCCACCGGGCAAGGTGTTCGACCCGGTGAGTGGCCAATGCTCCATGTGTTATTTCGGAGCTGTTCTATATATGGCGTGTTAAATTCAGAACTTTGATAACGCGATTTAGGCTTCGGTGCGTTTAGCTTACGGCGCGACGACAGCGCCGCTACAGTTTTTCTTTCGTCGCCACTTACGTACGGGTAACGGTAGGGGTCATTTCACCCAGAGAAGCCAGAAACGTTATTTTATATACAACCATACATACATAATATTCATATATGAACTCTTACGCCTGTCACTCAGAGAGGAACGCAGGCACTACGTACTTCCATTAAGCACACCTATCATTATTATTTTATATATTGACCTAAAGTAGAAGTTAAGTTAAAGTCTTCATACGTCACTGCTGGACGTCGGCCTCCTTTCATTTCTGCCATAGCCAAATACTTAGTTCTACCGATTTATGCACGGATTGAAAATAGATTTAATATTTCTTCTTTCCAAACTTTTTATTACAAGTTATGTACCAATTTTAGTACTATTGTATTAAATTATTCATGCCCAATTTTCTCTTAAATTTAGTATTCGATGCCGTAATTTATAACATACCTACACGATATCGAAATTGTAATTAATGATGTAGTAATGTTGAATTATGGTATTTATACATTTAGTAGCCATCCAAGAT
Source organism: Parnassius orleans (assembly GCA_029286625.1). Classification (NCBI taxonomy): domain Eukaryota; kingdom Metazoa; phylum Arthropoda; class Insecta; order Lepidoptera; family Papilionidae; genus Parnassius; species Parnassius orleans. The sequence continues at coordinate 140,246 of JAGSMP010000775.1, forward strand.
GCTGCGGGCAGTTATACCAAACTTTGCTAAACTTTGTTAGATTTATGTTATGTTATGTCAGGGATAATTTACATGCAAGATGCGTTTTGCTACCAATTGTGGACATATTCTTAAATCTGATTTGTATCTGATGCACGTTTTTTTTAACCTTAGAGTAAAACTTAATGTTAAGCTCGTTATTGTCGAAACATTATGTAAAATAAGGAAGAATGTTGAAAAGCCATTTATCGTTTTTATCGCTTTTAATATTAACTTATCCAACATCAAAGCAAGCACCCGAAACGTCGGAAGACGATTGAGTGCTTTTGCAAGGCCAAGGTCGCGGAAGGATCGATTAAATCCGCATATAATTAGTTTTTGATTTGTTTTTAGTTAAACAAATATTTTTCAAAGAAGCATTTATAATCCTTTTCTATATCGATTTTGCTTGCACCGTGTCTTATATGTCTATTCTCTGTTTAACTAATGTTTGAATGGAAGAGAATGTTCTATGTCATTAACTATATATGTACTTCTTTGCATCAGAGTATAAATAAATAAATGAAATAAATATATTTTTGCGGTTAAATATTTTTCCGTTTTTATTTTGCGGACTGATAAGAACTATCCTATTAAAACTATTACTAAAGAGATTAATTACGAAAAAAAACCGCGAACAAGTTAATTTTTACCCATGCATTTTTAAAAGGCACAAACTTTGAGCTTATTTTCTCCTTAGTTATAGACGGCATTTGTCTTCAATAACGATTGGCAAAAGAATTAGTGATCATGATTTGAGACCTGTAACACTTTAGGCACTGATCCCCTTGACACCAGTTTTGAATTTTATATCTAACATAATATACGAGATGATTACCACGTTACCCACAAGATTATTTATCTTACAATGAAAATATCCTATACTTAATAAATTAAAGACTAGCTCTTTAGAGATAGAGCGATATAATATATAGAGCGAGAAGAGTTTATTTCAAAGATTTATAATAGGTAGTCAAACTTAATCATAACTAACATACTAATATACTACATTTATTATAATAATAAAATAATGAATTAAAATATTAATTATATATTACTAAATATTGTAAAATATCAAAAAAATATTTATACAGCTTAAAAGTAAAACCAATTTTGTAAAGTTGATCGCCGGACTTCGGCTCGTTTGAAAGTTTGGAAGCTACAGAAGTCACATTTACTAATTGACAGCTGCATCCTGTGTTTTCGATTTGTAAACGAAAATGCTCTTCGAGATTTTTGATACTGTGACGATTTATAAAATTTCACCACAAGTCATATTATAGTACTTAGATAGTCTGGATAAAATATGATCTTTATATTGTTTGTCTTTGAATTACTCTTGTTTTTTTTTTAATTTTGAAATAGTCCTTTCGTTGAAAAAGGTCCAATATCTTATCTACTAACTCATAAAAATAAACTGAATTCAATAATATCTTTTTGGATTCTGTAATGCACATTTTTTCATTAATGTGGTTCCTTTTGTGGTTTTAGCAGACGGTGCATTTACCACATATCTCTAACGTCTACAATATAATAATGCAATAATGTGTAGAAAATATGAATTATGCAAATAAAACTTTCTTATATAAGTTTTTCGAGTATTTATTTTTACGCTCAGAGATGCAGGTAAACACCAGGAGTACAGTGATTAACTTCACCGTGTAGCATGGCACATCAACACTTGTATTTAAATAAGCAATTTCTAAAAGAGAAATTGTCAAAGTGATCAAAACCGGATTTTTATAAAACTGAACGACGAGAAACAAGCTTATCGTACACCTATGTAAATGGCTACTGCAGTTCATGGACTTTGCAATCAACTTCAAACAAAAAGAAGCGTACGGATTGTGTCTACTCTTTGTCACCACTGAGAATCATAATCAAATACTTTACACATAATTATTCTGGCCTCGTTCAGACGGAGCACAGCAATGCACGCTTTGCTGTTTTGTACCCAGAGACCTACCCGAGACGGACTTCTGGGCAGAAAGGAGTTTTACTACTTAGCACAGAGTCCGGTTACATTAGTTACTTGCGTACTGTGAAATTTTAGTAAGCGCTTAGCCACTAAGCTACCACGGCTCGGTATGTAACGAGTGAAGGAGTTCCATTTCAATTGTCAGGTGTGAAACGCATCTGTATTTTGAATCTCAATTTAAGATAGATATGATCATTCACGTCATAGCATTTATTTCCCATCAGGTGGTTCATTCTTGTGGATGATAAACCCTTGTATAATAATCGAGTTTGAGAAGAGTGTTTTTAATGAAATAAAGGTAACAAACGAGCACATAGTCCACCTGATGATAAGTGGATGACGTGGCCCATAAACATCTACATCTACCTCAGTTAAGAATCAAAATGCAAATCTGTTGTCCTCAAGGACATAAGATGGAATGCCTCGTTTCCAATGCGAACGTAATAATGTCCCCAGACCGAATTTCGGTCACGGCGGCCAGTCTGAACGGTGACTAGACATCTGCGCTAGAGGATTTACAGTGCTCGAGTGCTCGATCCCTCATTCTCATTGTTCGATGGGACAGTAATCCGACACGACCGGAAAGAGATCAGGCGCATGACCAACGCCTTTACGTGCTTCCAAAGCACGGGGTGAAATCGCCATCTTCCTAACTCTGGCTACTATTGAGAATTTATTGACAAAATCCCAATAATTGATTTTACGCGACCCAGGATTAGAAACCGGGACCCTTATGATCAGCAATCGCTTTTACAACTACTAGACATTTTAATAAACGTGTTAGAAATGTAACTGTAAAATATCGAAGTTTCGGCAACACAAAACCAGTTACTTAAACGTGCGTGATTTAGTAAAAGGATCGATATCTCGTTAAAATAAAAAGTATACTTACAACGTAACTGGATTGTATTTATGAATTAAATAATATTAGCTGTTTGATTTAATACCACTTTTTTACGCTACATGGACTCAGACCCATGTAGCGTAAGTGAATGTAAGAAAATTTGGCTTTCCATAAATATACAAGATATAAGTGGGTCATTATAATAAAACGTGATATATTTTTAGAGGGTAAAAGCGGGCGAGGTCACCTGATATTAAGTGAATACTGCCGCCCATGAACAAATGGAATATCGCTGGTGCTAGCTGATTCCAGAAAAGAAGTTGAGAGGAGAAACCTTGGTTTGAGAACTCCCGTTATAAATGAAATAGAATATGCATAGAAATGCAACATCTCTTCGCATCGCGTGACTCAAGCTGATTGGAAACAACTCGCTTGTAGAGAATTCGAGATAAGTGGAAGGAGCTAGCAATAAATAAGAAGGCCACAGCCGGCACATTGGACAAAAACCGAAATTCCGATACAATACAATAATTACAATCAAACTATTCCTAAGATGTAAATGACCCCATCGAGGTTTGATCCAGAGTGACGATGAAGCCGGTGACTCGATGTCCGGTGGCTTGGTCGTTGACGCTACGCGCTGTGGCGTCAGCGTTTCCGTGGTCTTTCATTATTTCTGCCCTAGTTAGGATTCCGTTATTCATTGGGGTGCCCCGGCCCCGAAGAGTTTAGATATTTAGAGTATTCCATCGGAGGTCAAACATGCACCTTGTATAGTCGGAATCGGTTCGCCAGTATATATGTGCACAGACGTGCTCTCAAATTGAGTCGATATGACAAAAAGGTCGCTGTTTTGCAGTTAACGCTGAATACTGCGTCTTTTGAGGGCTAAACTGAACTAGTCGACCTTAATTTGAGATTTTGTTTAACAAAGACTCGACTTTAGACATAAGTTTGTTTCGACATAAATTTTCGAAATATATTTGCACGGTGAATGTATAAAATATCTTCGATGCTGTCGTCTGCATAACAGTGAATGTTACTTGTATGTAACATCTCATAGATATGCAGAATTATTTAAAATTGTATACAAAAGTGAGTAATCACATACCGGTCCCAACTCAGTATCTTCCTAACAAAAACTCGAAATAAAAAAATTACCCGCTTGCCAATTTTGGTATCTATGGCAAATATCACTTCTAGAAGGCAATCTACGGGGGCTTATGTTCAGCTGTGGCCTTTAGTTAGGCTGTGATGAAGTGATGACGATGACAGCTTATGTAAGCCCACTGCCATACGTAGGTCCCCTCTCATTTCTGGAGAAGAGGGTAGTTGACTTCATTATTTATAATCTACTACTTCATATAACTTGAATTTACTACATTTAATAGTGTCTCAATCTCAAAATTTAGCCGATTTCCGACCTGGGACACGATTCTTCGTATTTAAATATATATACAAATAAGATGATTATTTTACTATAAAAATTATAATGTCATTACACTACATTTTCATACGAATTCGCACGCGAATGGAGCATCGTGAGGTGACGGGTGAATAAAAATCGGTTAAATTGCAATTGACAATTATTTTAAAGTGCCGCGAAGATCTAACCTTGAGTTACTGCATATGTGAAATGTACGGTCGCTGAGCTATCATAGCTCACGTGCTCTACTGAACTATTTTCACTAACGTTCAGACGTTTTACATATAAAATTTGACAAGAACAAACAGCAAAGTCACACTTCCACACCCTTTGTCTATTTTCGCAAGGACACTTAATTTTCCTATCGGTTGCTCTCGAGGACATTGTTTGTTTTGTGTTTCCTCGGCAACTTTAAATTTATCTATCTACCGAAAATTGTTTCATCTTCATTTTTAATTCATTTTCATTTTTCTATGTAAGTAGAATAAAGGAAGAATGATAAACGAGCACACAGTTCACCTGATGGTAAGTGAACTTTATCCCATAGACACCTACATCTAATATCGATTAAGAATAAATTTGTGATAAGTTGAAATATATTTGATGGAATCTCTCGTTACCATGTCCTTGTTAGAATGCAGGACACGTACCATCTGGCGATTACGTGAAGAACACGAAAATAAAAACGACACAAAACCGTCTCATTTCATTTTTAATTTCTTTGGTATTGTCTTTGTTGCACAGAATTAATTTCACTGTTTTAGATTTCTTTATTTTTCAGTTGACAACTTGTAAAAATTTGCCATCGGCTAAGAATCAATGCGGACATGTTATTTATTTATTAGAAAATAATATACTTACAACCTTTACTTCGTCTTAAATTAAAGCTAATTACAATTTTCTTTCTGAAAAATCATGACTAAATAGTGTGAGCAAAAAGGGTAATTTAAAAAAACGGACAAAGATGCTCGTTGCAACAATTCATTTTGTTGTTTAATAACACTTTTCTTCGAATTAAGCGAGGACAGTCTTTCCAGTGACTTCTGTGCAGGTACGATAGAAGAAATAGGTGTAGTCCTTTCTTGATCTGCAGGTGGTGACTCAGAAAGTGCTTCATTGTGTTTAACACTGTTAACCTGCAAAAAACAATAAAAATATAATAATTGATTCTGTTTTTTTCAGGGTAGTTTAAAAAAACGTTCTATATTATAATGTTATTATGTTATATAAGATATTTTTCAAGATTAATGCACCAAAACTTCTGAAATGTTTAGAATAATGCATAATAAGGGAAGCATGAATATGTCGACCAGACCAAGGACAGACCACGTTCTCCAAGTATGGTGTTCTTGTCATAAAATAGCGGCGTAAAGTTGCAGCATTTTGATTGATGTAGAGAACCGGATAACCTTTTTACTTTTAACATTCTAATTGTTACGGCTTGAATATTTAGCAAAGTGTTTCGTGGGTGGTTTTGGGAACCAGAGAACAACCAGACCAGGGCTGGCCAACCCGATGATTCCAACCGGGAAGTAAACGAAAATAGCTTTAGAACTAGGTAGATAAGGCAAGGATAGTCACAAGATTGGAGCACTCCTCGTGGTTATGGTGAAGTGTAAATATTTATGCTGAATTTCGAGTGTATACACAGATACCACACTGCACTTCGAATGTATATGGACATGAGCAATTGCACGATAGTCTTACAACTTTATTTATTGAGTATTTTTAAACGGGCGGTAACGAACTCGGTTTATGTAGTGGCCATCTCGCTTCTTATTTTTCTTGGCGATAGGTGGCAAACCATTCTTGAGTAGTAGTAGTATATACGCAATATATCGGAGGCGGAGGATAGAAAATACTTAGGAAAAGGATACTTTGTCGGGACTGTTCCGAAGCCACAACACTAATAATCTTAGTTCTCAAAGGTGACAAATAACTGTGGACCACAGCATCCATCTACCATCAGGTGGATTGTGTTCTCGTTTGTAACCCTTTTTATTTACAAAATTATCATACTACAAAAAAGCAGGGGATTGGGATCCTTTTAACTTCTAAGATTTTAATGGGTAAAATGTGTTTTCAACATGCTTTAAAAAAATATTTTTTCTTTGATATAACTTGTATGCGGTTTCATTCCGAAATCTCTGCAAAATTAACGTATTGTTGCGCGCCACTATTAATGTCTTGCACATGGCAACACTAGTTACCACTAGCGCCCTCTAGTATTGAGTAGCAGAACTAGGAGAGTCAAGATCCTTCTAGAAATTTCAGGACCGATATGTACTCGAACATTCTAGATGTTTACAGTAGAAGGTCTCTGAAAGTATCTGAGGCGCTATATATAAGGTGGATAGACCACGACCGAGTCAGTATTGAATGGGTATACAAGCGAATACTTCGAAGCGATACAACTGCGAACCAAAGTGATCTGTAGTACAATTGTGTTTTGTTATTAGTGTGGTTTAAAGTTGTAATCAGTGTTGTGTAATTAAAGTGTCAATTTTGGTAATTCACTCACGGTTTTTATATTGTCACGAACCCCAAGCTCGTAACAATTGGTGTCAGAGTGGATCAGATCATGCCGATTTTACCAAAGGACGACACGGAGGGTATCCGTGCCCGAAGTCAACGCCAGCAAGAGACGGACCAGAGACGATTTGGTAATGTAACGCCGCAAACGTCGGAGGCCAGCTGCCGACCACGAGGCCGGCCGTCAGCAGCTCCTGCATCTGCAGCACCTGACTTGGGTGCTCTGATGATGATGCTGCAGGGCAGGCTCGCCGACGGGAGGAACAGGCCCGGCGACAGGAGGAACAGGCCCGCCGACAGGAGGAACAGGCCCGTCGGTTGGAAGAGCAGCTGCAGCGTGGACAGGAGAACAGGCCCGCCATCAGGAGGAACAGGACCGCCAACAGGAGGAACAGGCGCGTCGGTTGGAAAATCAGCTGCAGCGCGGAAAGGAGGAACAGGCCCGTTGTGTGAAGAGCAGCTCAAACGCGATAAGGAAGAGCAGATGCTCCTCATGAAGGACACGCTACCTTCGGGAAATAGATAGGAGGTGAAGGATAGGGTTGCTCAACATGACAACCGCCTGTGGAAGCTGGTGAATCGACCAAGTGAACAATCGGGTTGACAACGTGATTGCTGACGTGAAGAAAACGCTGGACGACCTCAAACTTGGGGATGAGTTACAGCTCCGTGGTACTTCTAACACCTTCGCTACGTGGATTCAAAGTGCCGCCGTTCGACGGGACTTCTTCCTGGTCGGCGTACAAAATCCAGTTCGAGGCTGTCATGAGGCGAACGGCTGGAATAAAAGTCAGGCCATGACTGCTCTCACCTAGGCCTGCGCGACCAGGCCTTAACTGTTCTGGAAGCTCTCGGTAAGGAAGTGACTTACAGGCAGCTCCTTGAGGCATTGGAGGCGAGATGTGGCGACGCTCACCTGGAACACGTCTTTCTTGCAGCTCAAAGATCGCGTGCAACGCAGCAACGAAAACCTGCAGCAGTGGGGCCTGAGGTGGACTGGTTCGAAAAACCAGTCTGTACCTGCGCTCATTGTAGGGAACCTGGTGCAGACATTCATCGACGGCATCCGCGACCTTGAAGTCAGAGCTGCTGTGAGGCTTGGGCACCACGAGACGCTTAAGGACGCGTTAGCCCATGCACTGGAGGTGGAAGCCATGCGGCAGGATCATCGATCCCATCGCGTCAGGAGTTTGCAGCAGCTGCAGTTCACGACTGCAATAGCGGATACAGCCTAGGTGCCTGCTTACGGCTGTGGGAAAGGCCATCTTCGATCCAGCTGCCCTAAGCAAACTGTAGAAAGGGAGGTGATCGATCTCCGAGAGGGTAGTGCGGCTAACAGCACCGCCCAGCAGCAACAGGAAAACGAGTAAAAGCCAGGACTGCGGGGCGGGTGCTGGCTGATGTCAAAAGAGCCCCAAGATTTCGATATCACAAATCCATGATGGGAACAGCCTAATCATCAAAGCCGAGGTCAATGGAACGCCGTGTAAACTGATGACCATAGACAGAGCCTCTCTCGCGGTTGTCAGTTCCCAACATATAAGTCAGTTCCTTGGGGACTCCGCATACAACCGAGCGCATTAATTTGGTAACAGCCACCGGTCAGCGCATACCCGTCCGTGGAGAGAAGGAGATGGAGTTAAGCTTCAACGCATGATCTACCTGCATAATGTCATCGTGGCTGATATAATGGACAACTGCATCCTGGGCCTAGACTTCATGAGGAAAAATTGTTGTGAGATTGATGTTAAGCAAGGTGTTTTGAAATGGACATGAGAACTTTTCGTGGAAGGGCGATACCTTGGAATGTGTACAGCCTAAGAAGATTGTTCTGCCGCCGAGATCAGAAACGATTGTGCCGGTTAGTCTTCCTCGGAATCCTAGGCAAGCTCATCGTTGTGTACTCTCGTGGAATGGGTGGACAATTGACATTGCATGCATATATAACAAATGCCTTAAGGCTGCTGTGTTCCCGGAGGTGGAAAGTAACCCGCGTTGTTCCGGTTCCAAAGGGAGGTTCAGCAGAATCAGTGGATGGGTTCAGGCCTGTTGCAGTGTTGTCTTCGTCGGCAAAAGTTTTGAAGCTGCTATTCATAAGACAATGTTTCATCAGGTGAGCGCACAACTCTCAGACGCTCAACACGGGTTTCGACCAGGAAGGAGTACAACCAGTAACCTTCTCTGTCAGATGGCTCATCTGGTACCGAGTGGAGACAAAGGGTTACAGACGGATGCAGCCTATTTTGACTTTAAAAACATTTGACCTAGTAGATCATAACGTGTTGCTTAAAAGCTAGCAGTTTTGGTTTACCCACATTTACTGCTTTTTGCAAGTTACATGTCCGATAAGGCAGCAATATGTGGAATATGAGGGACATAAGTCAGGCCATATTTCACGTGGTCCAAGGTAAGTCAGGGCAGTAACCTTGGCCTGAAAGAATTCTTGCTGATGATAAACAACCTACCAGAAGTGGTGAAAGACGCTAGGTGTTTATTGTTTGCTGACGACCTTAAATTGTCTCTTGCGATAAAATAGGAATGACTGTGCTATACTACAAAGAGACATAGACAGGGTTGTGGTATGGTGGGATATAATGAACTAAGAGTTAGAGAGGAACTTGCGCTCACCTCGTATATTTTAAAATACTCAGAGGAAAATTGCATAACGCTGAAATGTTAGAGGCAATTAAACCTATGTGTTCCTAGGAGGTATGTGTGGCGCCGACGGCAGCCGCGACTGTTGGTGAGCCGCGCGGTCGGACCAACCTTCTGGGCAAGGCACCTCTGACGCCGCACCTCCATACGCTCAACAATAGCTAGCGAGACGGACCTGTTCTGTTGTACTCTGAGTGAATTCACAAAGACAGCATTGTTTGTAATTTGTTACAAAATTAAAGCATGAATACAAATCAGTTAGACAGCTACACTATCGCATTAGGTAATCCTGTAATGATAGTTGTAAGTTTCAGAAATAAATAAATAAACAATGACCTTCCGTGGAAAGTGGCTCGAACCTTGATCAGAACCACCGACATCTCAGGAGTACGGTGTGCTGAACCTTTGTGATCAGGAACAGATTATGGAAAAAGGCACAGGTTGGTACTTGCGGTGATTGGTTGTAGGTGCCAATATCCATCGACTGGGACCCCAGCAAGGATGCACAAACGAGGGTGACTACACTTTTAGAAGACTGTCTGCAGCGTTCTCTCCCCAGATGAAGTGGTCAAGGCGAAGAAGTTGTTACTCAAGTACGCCGATGTTTTCTCGTCAAACGATGCTGACATAGGAAGAACTGGCTTAGTTCAACACAAAATAAACACAGGAGAAAATTGCCCATCCGTCAGCGCCCAAGAATTGCCGGTAGCACGTGAAAAGGAAGTGGAAACCATGATTGAGGAATGGTGAAGGATGGTGTTATTGAACCTTCATCTAGTCCATGGTGTTCTGTAATGTGCTGGTAAAGAAGAAGGATGGCAGCATGCGGTTTTGTGTTGACTACCGCCGTCTGAACGACGTTACAAGAAGAACAGCTATCCCTTGCCAAGAATTGATGACACGCTGGACATGCTTACAGGCGTAAAGTGATTTAGTACACTGGACCTGAAAAGTGGCTACTGGCAGGTTGAAATTGATCCTAGGACAAGGAGAAACTGCATTCTCGACAGGAAAGGGTCTGTGGCAGTTTAAAGTTATGCCGTTTGGATTGTGCAATGCTCCAGCAACGTTTGAAAGGTTGATGGAGCTTGTACTACCGGGTTAATTAGCGATGCCTGTCTGGTCTACTTGGATGATATCATCATCGTGGCCGGCATGTTTAAGAACACCTTCAAAACCTGGAACGCGTGCTCATGAAGATTCAGAGTGCCAACCTCAAGTTGAGTCCGAAGAAATGTTCACTATTCAAACGGCAAGTTAGCTTTTTGGGTATGTAGTGTCGGAAGAAGGTATCACACGGATCCAGAGAAAATTGCCGCTGTCAAGGATTGGCCGGTCCCAAAGACAAGTCGTAGTTAGAGCATTTTGGGATTGTGCTCCTATTATCGGCGATTTGTGAAGAACTTTGCAGATTTAGCCAAACCTCTGCACAAGTTAACCGAGGAGAAGCGACATTTCTGCTGGGATGAAAGTTGCGATATCGCATTCCAAGAGCACAAGGACGATCTGTGCGAAACACCTATTTTGGCGTACCCTGGTGCGGGCAAGGAATTTATAGTTGACACAGACGCAAATGATATAGGACTTGGCGGTGTGTTGTCTCAACAGAATGGTGATCAAGAGGTTGTGATAGCGTACCTCAGCAAGTCGTTGTCAAAGCCGAAAGGAACTATTGTGTCACAAGGCGAGAATTGCTTGCTGTGTTAAAGTCGTTGCAGCATTTTAGCAAATATCTTCTGGGGCGGATTCACTTACAGAACTGACCATGCTGCACTGAAATGGCTATTGCAGTTCAAAAATCAGAAGGACAAGTTTCGAGATGGATTGAACTACTACAGGAATATGACTTTGTGATCGAACATCGCGCAGGAAATCTCATGGCAACGCAGATGCATTGTCAAGAAGACCTTGTCCTGAAGATTGGAAGCATTGTACTAGACAAGAGGGTAAGGAAGTGGTATCTGTGAGGATGTTATGACAGACCAGCTCAACAATGAGTGGAAAGACAGCCTACGACATGCACAGTAGGAAGATTCGGACATCAAGCCGATTCTAGAATTGATGAAGGCTAGTGCTCCTAAGCCCAACTGGAGCGACGTTTCAGCGATGAATTCGACCACAGCTATTGGGCCTAATGGGACAGCTTGCTGATTCAGGATGGAGTCCTGTGCCGTAAATGGAAAATGTTCAGAGACAGTTGTCATTTGCAAATGGTTGTCCCTAAAGCTAAAGTACCGGATGTTCTACAGCTGTAAACCAAATGGTTGTTCAGGAGGCCACCTGGGAGTTAAACGAACTTTACTGAAGATCCAAGAATGGTTTTACTGAGTCCACTGTCGTGACGATGTCGAGGACTGGTGTCGCAAATGTATAAGTTGTGCATGGGGACCTCAAACTCGTAGTAGAGGTGCATTGAAATTGTACAACAGCACCATGGGAGAGGATAGCCATTGACGTTGCGGGGCCGTTTCGGAAAGTGAAAGTGGTAACAAGTATTTCATGGTTGTGATGGATTACTTCACTAAGTGGCCAGAAGTCTTCGCCATTCCAAATCAAGAAGCTTCAACAGTTGCAGATAAACTAGTTCATGAAGTTTTCTGTCGTTTTGGAGTACCTTTAGAGATTCACAGCGATCAAGGAAGGAATTTTGAGTCTCAAATATTCCAGGAAACTTGCCGAGTTATGGGTACTCATAAAACAAGAACAACTTCTTACCACCCATAATCTGATGGAATGGGAACGATTTAATCAGACATTGGAGAGTACCTAGCAAAAGCTGTGGAAAACGAGACTGGGACAGGCATATACAACCGTTTTTGTTGTCATATCGAAGCGCTGTTCACGAAAGTACATCAGTAACACCAGCTTTAGCAAATTTTGGGAGAATTACGGCTGCCTGCAGACCTGATCACCGGAATGCCACCTGATGCCCTACGCAGTATAACCGATTATGCAAATGACTTGTGGAACAAAATGAATGACATTTATGAGCACGTCAGACAATCGGGACAGCAAACGTCTGAAAAGATGAAAACACGGTATGACCGCAAAATGAACAAAAAGGGTTTGACGAAGGTTCACTAGTGTGGTTACACAATCCAGTTCGCAGCAAAGGAAATCTCTAAGCTTCAAGCTAAATGGGACGGACCGTACCGGATTGTGACAAGGATCAATGACGTAACCGGATACAGAAAGGTGCAAGAGGTACTCCTAAAATCGTCCATGTGGATCGACTGGCGTGTTATTACGGGGCCAATAATGCTCGGGACGAGCATGTCTTAGGAGGGGGCAGTGTTGCGCGCCACTATTAATGTCTTGCACATGGCAACACTAGTTACCACTAGCGCCCTCTAGTATCGAGTAGCAGAACCAGGAGAATCAAGATCCTTCTAGAAATTTGAACCTTCCCTCGAACATTCTAGATGTTTCTACGGTAGAAGGTTCTGGAAAGTATCTGAGGCGCTATATAAGGCCAGCATAGACCACGACCGAGTCAGTATTGAATGGGCGATACAAGCGAATACTTCGAAGCGATACAACTGCGAACTAAAGTGATCTGTATTACAATTGTGTTTTGTTATTAATGTGGTTTAAAGTTGTAATTAGTGTTGTGTAATTAAAGTGTCAATTTTGGTAATTCACTCGGCAGTTTTTAATTGTCACGAACCCAAGCTCGTAACAGTATATATATCGGTTTAGTGTCATCTTTATTAATGTTTTTATCCATCCAATTCTTATGATTCCCGATTCTTCACAACCCTTCTCCGTATGTTAAGTTTTTATAAAATAATTTAATTTCATTAGGTTTACAGAGGATTAAATACAAATGCAACGTCGCCTTAATATGGATGAAATTAATATTGATTATATTGATGAAATTGAAAAATTTGATATTATTCGACATATAACGATGCACATCATCTGAGAGAGTGCGTCATACTTCCCTTTCCTCTTATCCCCACTTTTTATCCCTTCCGGTTTGTTTCCGCCAATTAGCCCACGGTAAAATGTCACGTGGTCTCAGGTGACCGCCTGCGGTTGCTCTATGATAATTTGCTTCATAGCGTCATTACTTCTTAAGCAAGTAACATATAACATCCTAAGGGTGGATTCGACCAAATACCATGTTACACCAGAGTAACTAACCCTCGAATAATTTTACTCTTTGCTCTTACTCTCAGATAACTTCGTTTTCGTTTTTCCAACACAACCGTAGAGTAGTTAATGGGTATTGTTACTCTAGAGTTGGTGAATGAAAAATGAATGAACATGTAAGCCAACTAAAATCGAAATACAATTGTTTATATAGCGCAATGCAAGATATTCTGTCCACTTAATTTTGCCGGATTATAATAGTGTTAACTGTCACTGAACACTATGTGTTATGGAATAACACGAGTCGAGTTGTCAGTTGATTGATTTCTTATTCTTATCTTCTGAAAATTTAAAATAAAATGTCTGCAGAAAAAAGGAATAGCCCAATAATTGGTTACCTTCAGAAAAATTTATTGTTAGAGCTAGTAGAAAACATTTTCGTGTCATTGAAAATAAAAATAACAGACAGGGTTACGATGAAGCAAAATTGTCCGATTGGCAAATTATATGCCACGAATATAACAGTCAAACGGCACACTGCTCGCATACAGCAGAAAATTTAAAAATGAGTGGAATATATGAAAAAGGCCAAGGAAGAGTCATACAGGAGGATGCATAGAATCCAAACAGGTTAGTTTTTATCCTACCTTACGTTATCATTATTCGTTTTGATCCAGTTATTTATATAACTAGGCAAAACCCTATAAATATTCGGTATACATTAGAAATATGATCTTGTAACTGGTGGAGCAGCAGACTGAGACATGTCTACATACATTTATATATTGTTAGTCACTACTGGGAACATGCTTATCCCAAAGATCTTTAGGTCATGTTCCATTATTATTAAGTACTTGGTAGTAAAATGCTGTGACCTGATCATTGATTATCTTTGTCTCCTACATGATGGGATTATTTATAGTTAAAATATTTTTAGAACCAACACTACAGAGATGGCATACTTTAAATACTTTTACTTTAAACTTTTTGTACTATTTTTAGGTGGAGGACCAGTAAATCCCAAAAGAAGATCTGACAAAAATCATATCCTTGATTAAAACTAGTGCTGTTGGGCTTTTCAACAGTTTTGACAGTGATAGCATTGCCCCAGAAAGTTTGAAAGTTTTCATAATTTTGCTGAGGCTCAAGTTATTTTGCTTGAGGAGCCAGAATTATGTAGTAAAGGTTAGTATCTTGCAGTTTAGTTAAGCATTCCTAGAGAAACCAAACATAATTGTTATAACTTTAATATTTGTTACAGATCTTGAAACTGACATTGATGAGATTCGAAAGACTGGGATTGACTCGAATGAAGTAGAAATGCAGGTAAAATCATAACACATTAATAATATCTGTAGCCCTACACCTTTACCTGAAGCAACTCATAGTATATAGTAAATGTATACATAAGTTTCATGACTACTACTATAAATAGTGCTATGAACAACTGCAACACCAGGGGAATTGCAGATGCATTGCGGGCCTTTTAAAAGGGGTTGGGCCTCCGGCCACCTGCACTAACCAAGCGAAACGCAGAAGCAAAGCTTCTACTTCAAGCTGGTATTCTGTGAAGTGATGGTACTTATATGGTTCGAGCCCGCCAATCCGTGCAACAGCAGAAGCTGCAGTTTGGCTCTACTACTGTTTGATAAAATATAATATGGGCATTATATTGTTTACATTTTCAATCTTTGTTTTAGGATTGAATGATTATACTAAAATGTTAAGAACTCCTGTTTCTACACCACCAATATGATACCAATGAGCAAGAAGGAAAATTAAAAATCGTGATTTCAAGAAGGCGACCTACATATGTAGCTTCAACATCATCATTGCATGAGAAAAAATTGAAGCAATTGATTTCAGAAGAGTGTTGCTGAGAAGGAATCACTACATTTAAACTCAATTAAAGATCTCGACTTACAAATAAAAGGGAGCAATTGAAACAAGAAAAATTAAAGACCCATATTTTATTATTAGATTTAAGATTAAAGAAAAGCAATTGCTAAAAGACCAATAAAATAGTAAATTTATTTATTTCAACTTTTTATTTATACTCTTCCTTTTTAAATTTGTATAATATAAAATTAGATTTGGAATCACTGTGATGAATTGGTTAGATTCCATAGCTACAATAAACTAAAAAATAATTAGTTATTAATGTATTGTGCGTTAACCGGCCAGTAGAATGCTGTGCTGATTCCAAGCTCTGCATTTGGCCAAGTTCTAATAATTCATCCCACGGAGCTGGCAATAGCACTTCTGGGTCATCAGGTGGAAGTTGTTCTCCTTGCCTGCGCAACATATTGTAAAGTACTGCTGTGGCTATGATAACAGTTAGTGCTTTTCTTAATTTTACTGCATCCCAAGTGCCAACATTGGGAATCGTCTTTCCATACACCGTAGGTTCTTTCTACAGGATTTGGTACGAATTTGTGACTCATTGTACAGTTGCTCAGCTGGTGTCCTTGGATTTTCTAACGGAGTCATGGTATAACTTTTGCAGCATATCCTCTGTCTACCAATAATAATGCATTGCCATAGCGACCAGTCTCAAAATGCGCCGGACGCTATTATTAAATATAGTGCTGTCATGAGTTGAACCTGGCCATCTTATGACTATGTCGGTTATTTCTAAATTGGCATTACATATAGTTTGCACATTAATAGAGTAGTATCCTTCTGTTTCTAAATGTCTCGCCCCACCCACTTTAGTCTTAAGGGTACGAATGTGAGGCGAATAAAAGGTACAGTCCATTGCTCCAACTACTCTTGGAAAACGAGCTATTTGGTAAAGTTTATCTTGTTCATATCTTATCTCTTGAGGTGATTCAGGAAATTTTATGAACTTGTATGCAATGCAGCTATTGCAGCACTAACTCTGTGTACAATTTTGTTTGCTGTTGGCGTACTTAGACCACAGTAGTTCCAATGCTTGTTTGTGTCCAGTTTATTGCATAATATCTCAAAGTGGCCAACAACTGATTTACTGAGATATTGAGAAATTTCTGAAAGAAAAGGAACTTTAGGTAAATATAGGTACAACTACTACCTACTATAATATTTTAGTTTTAAATCTTTGAGCGAGACATAGTTTTCGAAAAGATATATCTAGGTATAGGTGTGTACATACCGGTTTGATGTATATTCTAGGTGATGCTCGACTTTGATAAAGACAATAAAGTAGTTTTGGACAATCGAAACCTTATAAAAGCAAGTCACGGTCATCATAGTTATCGAAGTAATTGTCCTTTCTAACCACTGTGGCCTTCATCTTGATCATAACAACCTCATTTTTCATAATCCACAAACAATTATTTAATCACAGATGTACCTCTATATGTTATCCGTAAAGATCAGAAACGAAAGTTCCCAACTCGAAAGTTCTAACTGAAAAGATTTATTCTCAGGATAAGACTTATACTAAGTTTGGTCGAATCCGCCCTAAGTAAAATAATCGTGTAAATTTATTTCCACATTTCTTAATATCTTACTTTTTAAAACAAGTTTATTTTGAATATTGTTGCGTTGGTGGTTATGAGAAATAACGAGTTTGTCCAAGCTTAGAGCCGAAGAACTCGCGGAAGCGCTGCTGCAATCCGTTTGCCGTAATCGCCGATCCTCTTCATCAGTGCTTCAAACATTCAGAACTTAGTTAATCAGATAAGTACTTTGACTAAATTTTTGTGGCATAAATATCTTTCTTCTAATTCCGTTTTAATGGATCAGAGTGAACCACTGCAATTCGCTTCGCATAAGCCATCGCCCGGTACAGACCCGTTGCCTGGCCCTAGCTCACAATCCATGGTATTTATCATCACCATTAGCCATCGCTGACAACACAGTTGAGCCCCGCGCTAAGATTTAGGTATAATTAATACAGCTGTGAAAGATCCTAAAATACCTAGTGCAAATTCTAATTGTGTGACATTGAGGTACTTCAACGATTTGACGACCTTAATTTACAGTATTTTGTCGAATGGGCTGCTTCTTCGGGCACAGTTGTGTGAGCTTCCAGTGTTTTCGATAAAATATTGGAATTGTTTCAACCTAGTTCCAAATTTCACAAGGTAAGCGAGGATATAATGCCGCTTGTTTGCGAAAAACGAGCTGAATATAGAGAGATCTCCGGGAGCGTATCCTGAGTGAGCTACCTAATAAGAACTTGCGGGATGGTCAGCAAAAGATACCATCCAGTTCTAAAAATCTTTTTAATGAGACGGAGCTTCAAACGTTCGTGCAAAGCACTGGCGGCATCGACAAATGGATTGGCCCTTGGCTTAATCTATCTTGGATAATGTCTGCAACTAAACCAGTCATTCTCCGCAATCAATCCATTCGATCGCATCATAGTGAGCTGTATAATAGAAAAAGCAAATCTAATTCAAGCACCGTTAAGCAATTTTTTCTACAAAAATGAAAAAATTTATGTGAAAGGAAGCTCCGGCAATTAAAAGTCAGTCAGACAAAGTAATTACGGCCGCGCAACCACGACTTTACCGCCTTCCTGTAATGATCCTGGGAATGCGTCTGCCATTTACTCAGGCTCTACTTGTTTATCCCCAAAAGGATACTTCATCGGTTCAAAACTATGCAATCGTTCAAGATGACAGAGCAAATCCAATTATTGCTCCGGCAAATGTACTGGAACTACCGAATCAATATCATGTAGGTTCGAGCATTTTCTCAACCATTTTCAGACAAAGAAGGACTTAAGCGGCTGACCTATATTCAACCTTAAACGACTGAATCAGTATAAACTACCGATGACCTTTAGATTAATATCTTACTTCCAAATTCCTTACTTGGTCAGAAGTCAGACTGTAAGGTGAAAATCGATTTATCATCGGCATATTTCACGTAAGGCGGTAGTTTTGAACAAAACAAAGGACAATAACGGCGTATCTCTCAGCAGGTTCAACGTAATAAATATTGTGGACAAGTTGTCTCTGAATGATACGACCAGCTGAATGGCATATTTTACTACCAGCTATCGAGAAAATATTCCGTCAAATCTATTTGTTTCTTCAAAAGGACTACCTGACTATACTATTGTACAAGTCTGTTGTTTTGACTTTAGAAAGAACTATCAATTATGACAATTTAAACTTAAACTTTTGGTAAGGCATGTATTGAAAGCCATTTTCAAAAACTGAAAGCAGTGAAATATCCAATTTGGGATCCAAGCAATCTGGTAACCTGGTTGCAGAAACCCTCCAAATAATGAAACATTATTTGAAGCATCGCAGATTAGCCTGTTTACTTCTTCTAGCATCAGGCAGATGGGTACATGACCTGAATTTTGAGAATATCCTCAGATCATTATATTGATAGGAAATTGTTGCATTTTGCAACCAATATTTGTCTAAAAACATACAGGCAATAGTACAGGTTTTACACAATAATAAAACTTGTATTATTTACAGAGACGATGCACAGCATCAAATTAAGGCCTTTTGGTGAGAGATTCTATGAAAAATTATCATAGAGCAACCGCAGGCGGACAGCTGAGACCACTTGACATTTTACCGCGCGTTGATTGGAACCGGAAGGGACAAAGTGGGATATGAGAGGGAAGTATGACGCACTCGCAGATGCGTCATACTTCCTTTCCTATCGTCTCTTCTAAATAATACAAGTTTTATTGTTGTGTAAAATTTATATTATTGTCTTATTTATTTCCTTCTAACAAATAAAAATAAAACATTTTCATTTAATTTTCAAGCCACAAAATGTATAATATACATGAAGTATTTCCCACGAATTTATCTTAGATTGTTTGCCTAGTTTTAAAACCGTTATCGCTCAATATTGACAACACCATTCATAACGTTGATCTTTTGGCAGCGAAATGGAGAGAGCGTTTATATTTGACATAAAATATTTTACGGGATTGAGAGGATCAAAATAACATCATAAATTTATAAAATATGTTGTTAGAATCAAGTGCTAATGTTTAGACGTAGAAGGTTCTCAATTCGACTGTACGTTTTCGTATGAATTTCGATATTTTCACAAATTTGGACCGTTTTGATGATTCTTTTTATTTAGTAGGTTATTTTTCATGGATCGCTTATAAATTTGAAGAAAATACGATTTGAACGAAGATATTTTCATCGTACCAACCTACTGAAAAGATAACCAACTTAGATGAGGGAATAAAGAAAGCGCTACGTAATTGAACTGTTTACATGAGAGAACTGTGTCTGTTCATGTTTATTTAATACTAGTTGTTACCCGCGGCTTCGCCTGCATGGTCACTGGGAAATGAACTATCCATTGCTTTTGAATTGAAAGAAAACTGAGTTTTATAGATTTGTCAGAGATGCAGCCAAAGGAAACTGAGCAAATTGATTCGTCAGCCTATTTAAATGTTTTGAAACGCAGCGTATAGGAAAGCATGAAAATAGCCTGTTTATTTCAAATGGAAATGGATATTTTTAATTAAAGGAAACTGAACATAATTATCCGTCAGGGATGCAGACTTTGAAAAGAAACTGAGCTAAATTGATTCGTCAGAGATGCAGTTTTGAATTGAAAGGAAACTGAGCCAAATAAAAGATCCGTCAGAGATGCAGCCTATTGAGTTGAAAGTAACTGAGCTTAATAGGTCCGTTAGAGGTGCAGCATTTGGAATTGAAAAGAAACTGAGCTAAATAGGAAATTTTGAATTGAAAGGGAAGATCTGGGAAATCTGATTAATTGATTCTGGGAATTTTGGAAACAAAACTAACTGAACACTATTTTAAGACGCTACTGTACACAATGTTATATGTTTTTCCATTCAGGAGAATGGAGATTCTGGGCATTTGACACGCGAACATGCATACAGCTGACCATGAGAGAAGCACGGTTTTTCTAAGTTGACCCCGCTACCTGTAACGTTTGTCCTTGCGCTTTATTAATTGTCATTGCAAAACTGAGCTTAATAGGAACTGCAACCTTTTGAATTGAAAAGGAAGATCTGTGGGAATTATAGGATCCGTGGTATAATAACATTTTCACCTTTCCTACGCCTGTCAAAATTGTAGCACCGATTATGTTCCGTCCAAGATGTGTCACACGCAGCCTTGTCCTGTTATATAACCGAGGAGCATCTAAAATCTGCATTAGCATGACTGACGCCTAATTTTAATTGAAGCTTATGAGGGCACACCACAACTCTAGAGAATTTAGAAACTCTACGGGATATGAAGTGCTCTGTTCTGTGTCCATAACTGTATCTACTGACAAATACTCTGTTATTTCTCCTGCTACTTCGCTTAATATATCTGAATTTATTTTGTTAACGCTCTCATTTTCTGGTGCAAGAATCGCCCTTTCACATAACCATTTGTCTTCATGCATGTTGTTCGTTAAATCTGAATAAACGCTCGCAATTAATTCGGAATGACTCTGTACTAAATTACAAAATCTCTCGTCAATTTAATGCAGCCCTCAGCATCCGTTTCCAACCGCCCATCGCCAATTTTAATAGTGTGTCAGTATAGTTTCCAGCATTGATATCATTATACGAATGCACTCTCATATTCGTAGTTAAACTGAATTTTGTACTTGTTACCTTGTTACTTTGTTGTGTGCCCTTTGAATGACAGGTAAAGTTTGGCGAAAGTCACCAGCCAGTAAAACCACCATTCCTCCCATTACATCGGTTTTGCGCAAATCCTGGAGCGTTCGATTTAGTGCTTCTACAGCTTTTTATGCGACATTGTACTTTCGTCCCACACTAAAAGTTTGCATTGTCGTAGCATTATACCTCGTGCACTATTTTTGCTAAAGTTGCAGATCGGCGATTCTTCCTGGGCTAGATTTAGAGAGTTTAAACAGAATGTGCAGTGCGGCCCCGCTTAGCAGCGTGGCGGCTATACCGGAGGAAGCTACAGCCACAGCAATGTTTTTATCTTTCCGTACTTGCGCTAATAATAAATTTAATAAAAATGTTTTCCCAGTTCCTCCAGGGGCATCTAAAAAGAAACTCCATTTCCAAATTCAATTTGTCCTAATATTTTGTCAAAAACTCGTTTTGTTCGGGTACAAATTCGGCTACTTGCTGCTGCAAAGCTGGTATATCGTAGTTTGTTTCACGTATAATTTCATCACTTAGTTCATTTTGGTTGTTCGCCGAGGCTTATCATTCCAAAGTCGCTTAATTTTTGCCTACCATTGCCATTACTTTATCTTCAATTTTTCCAAGTGCTTCATTATAAATGTGTTCATTGTATGTCATGTTCGCGTGTGTCTGCTGTAAGCTATGCAAATATCTTACGCCATGTACTCTTTATATTTGTCCCACAATTGTGCATTAAATAGCCCGCAAGATGATATGAGAGTTGCATAATGATCCCTAATTTTGGCTGGTGACTGGCACTGCACAGCTTCCTCCATGGTTTCATCCCAGTGATTATCGTTTTCTAAAAGATGCAGAGCACATGCTTCTCTATAAGTTGCGCATTCCTGACCGTTGACAGTTTTAAGGTCTTTATATCCTGTAGGACCCCGAACATGGTGCAGCAGCAATCGTAAACAGAAACATTCAAAATTAGTTACATGGACCGTATACACACAACCAAGGGCATCTGATGACTTTACACCGGGCCAATTTGCAACAGGCGCGCCTTGAATTCAGCGTTCCACTCCTTCCTAGATGTGTTCCAAGTATAATAGCGGGGACTTCAGAATATAACAACGTTTTGCAAAGGGTCAGTTTGACAAAGTTAAAAGTTAGTGTAGTTTTGGTGGTGATGCAATTCTTTCTTGAAATTTCTTTCGGTGAAATATACACGCTCTCCATTTCTAAGTGCACAGCAAGGTGAGTAACTGTTGGGTGCCTTTCGTGTAAAGCCAAGAGACGCCACGCTGCCTCGTTACTGCTGACATAACGCCCTGCTTGAAAGGTCTGTATTTCATTAACGGATTTGCCTCACCTTCACTCCTGAGATTAAATATTGCTTGGTCTTCCTTTATTTATGTACTTACAGATATACTTGATTGCGCGGACAGAGCTACATGCTTCTACATTAATGTGGGCATTAAACATTTTACATAGAATGGGCGAATACGGGACAATCCAGCTGTTATCTAAGGTTTCGAACGCTCCAGAGCGAGATTTGATTGTAACTTTCCTGCCACCATCTTCGGGAGCTCTGCGTCTGTATAAAGGGTAGCCATTGTCATTGTGCACTGTTTCTTTTAATAGCTGTTTAGGGAATTTCTTTATACATTTTCCTTCTTTCATACATGGCGATATTGAATTTCGTGCTCCACATGGACCGTGAATCATATTTCGGACGATGGTATCATACAATTCTTTATCTTGCTCAGGATCCGGAATCTCGGCGCTTATTATGTCGTCTATTTGGCTGGGCCGCAACTTCTCTTTAAGCCATATTAGAATGTGGGCATGCGGTAATCCTCTTTTTTGCCATTCAATTGAATACATGAAGCACTGCACCTCTCCGAAAATTTTCCCTTTGTTAATTACATACATTAATTTTGTACTTTTAATCTAAATACTCTAGCAACTAAATCGTGTCTATCAGTACTTTTTGGCCCGGCATTAGCTCCTCAGTTATTTCTTTCCATGTTGGATTGCAAGTAAAAGTAACAAAAGATCAGGTCTTCCGTTAGTTCGTACATAGGCGAATGCGTCTTGTGTGTACACATGTAGGTAGCGGGACTGTTAACGAATGATGAGGCAGAATTACCATTTTACCTAAATCTCTGGGGTTTACATTAGCGTCGCTAGAAATTGCATCTTGTAAATGTATATAATTCTCAACGCGCAGCTTTTTGATTTAAAGATATATAACGGAGACGTTCACTTTTTACCTTCACATACATGTCTACCAAAATTGATGAAATAATTGTCTACACCGGGCTAAGAGGTTAAAATCATTTTCGCAACATCATACGATACGCATAAAATCCATACATGATACTTTTTTGTTCGGAGTAGGCTCCTTTGTGACCGGGTTAATGAGTGGAATTTGAAAATGATAACCCTCTTGTTTTTTGCAATAAATCAATGGGTATTGCAGAGCGTCATAAAACTTGTGTGTATCGGCTACCCGTTGCAAACGTATCATCACGTGCTCGCAAGACAATGTCTCGTGAAGAAAATTGATCACCACTAATTACGGCTCTATTTCGTTTATCAAAGGTGCATTGTAGCGCCTTTCATGCTCTCCTCGAGGGGTCCGATCTGCGTGAATGACGACTTTATAATCCTCTTCAGGTAGGTTTTCTAAAGCAGTTTTAAATGTTTTGACTAAAATGTTACGTTCATGCAAAAATCTTTGAATTTTGAACACTGTGTCTCTCTCAACTCCCTGGATAAATTAGCAGCGACGGTTTACCTCAATTTCTTCGTCTCCCATAAAATATACTTAAAATTTATGCTGTTCGTTTTCAGCTGGAAAAAGTGAACCTATTCTATGATAAATTTGCCCTTACCGTAAATGTTGGCGAAATCCGGCATTATTATTTCCGGTCAACTCTATTGCCGGATCCTGTTTAAAAGCGCCGTGACTCATTAGCATCATATAAAAGAGAGTTTTCAAAGGTTCTTCTGGTTCCCCAAGTAACGGAAGAGACACTTTGCCATTGGAACAGCACATGCCTGCGGTCTCATCTTTCCATTTTAAAGCGCAAAATCGACACATTGTCCATCAGTCCGATAACAACTAACGTGTGATTTTATAATCAATCAACGGATCATAATTGAATGCTGCGTCATTAAAACCGACCAATTGTTTCTTTGAAAATTTTGTCGACGTTCAGCTTGGAGCTGTGCATTTGCATCTCTTCGCGCCTGTGTCTGTTCTGGTGTTTCAGATGCCCTTATAGTAGATTGACGTTCAGCTTGCTCAATGAGTCTGTGTTGAGTTTCATCAGGTGTTTCCGCGGCTCTTACGGCGACATTCCGCTTGTTCGAATAGCCTTTGCTGACTTTGAACAGGTGTTTCAGTAGCTCTTAAAGTAGATTGACGCTCTGCCTGTTCAAGACGCCTTTGCTGACTTTGATCAGGTGTTTAGCTCTTAAAGTAGCTTGACGCTCTGCCTGTTCACGACGCCTTCTGACTTTGAGAAGGTGTTTCAGAAGCTCTTAAAGTAGCTTGACGCTCTGCCTGTTCAAGACGCCTTTCCTGACTTTGAGAAGGTGTTTCGGAAGCTCTTAAAGCAGCCTGACGCTCTGTCTGTTCAAGACGCCTTTGACGTTGATAAGGTGTCTCAGATGCTCTAAAAGCCTGACGCTCTCTGTTCTTGCCTTCTCAGTTCAGCATCTTCTAAAGATTCTAGCGATCGAGCTAATTTTTCGCTTGTCTTTGAGAAGATACTCTTGAAAGGCTAGACTTACGTTTGCGAGGCATTTTGAAGAAAAACCTATTTATAAAAACGTTAAAATACACCTAAAGGAATTAAATTTCCTTTTAAATATTTTTAAAGCAAATCAAAATATCTAAAAGGAATAAATATTCCTTTTAATATTTTAAAATCAAAACAACAAAACCAATTCAAGACACACAGAATCAAGAAAACGAAAAAGAAGTAAGTTATATGGGTACCGTATACAATATCTATACTATTAATATTCTTTGAAATATTGTTAAACAACCTAAAACAACGAAAACAATTCACGATTCTAAATAAACAAAATCCAAAATCAAAGCACGAGTCTAAATATGTATAGGAATACTAACCAAATCAACAAAACCGATCCAAGAAAATACACAAATCCGAAAATGAAAGCCAATATAAATCCATTCAACCTTAACCAAATCACAAAGCAAATAACAAACAACCGAAATCGAAAGCAGGTACTCGAATAAGCTACGAAATAGAAACAATTTAAGCGTATAGGTACCGTATGCACTATAAGTTGACGCGCGGCTCAACGGCGGAGTTAAGTACATGTCAGAAACATTTCGTTACCGCGTTTTAAAACCTAGTAACGACATCTAGCGGAATCAATTTAAACTATGTATACGTTAGTTAATAAGAACTCTCAAAAATATTTTTCTTATAATTTTACAATTTTTCCTTATTGTAATACCGATTCATTCATAACCACATATAAGAACTGTATTCATTTCCGTTCAATAAATATTACTAAGGCTTATTAATAATACTAAGAACTGTTTCTACCATTGTTAAGTAATAGTTAAGGGTGAAAGCGTGACAGGTGGTGATAGTATTTTGATCCATACTTATAATCACGCCTGTAACCTTTGCGGGTAGGCAGAGCATCAACGGATTACTTAATATCGTCTGCGAGGTTATCGCCTATTCTGTGAATTACGATGCACCAAAACGTTTGAAGAAAATCAGCTAGTGAATTTTATGTTTTTATCGCTCTCTTCCGGTCCTGCAAAAAATACAGATCCATACATTTTTATCTTAATTTTGAAAAAAGACATAATAATCCAGATATTCTGACCTTCTGTGTTCGTCCATCGTACCGTCGTCCGTCTTGTAGAATCACAGTGGCGCCACCTAGCTGAATTTAATTTTGCAACATATTCGATTTTCCCACGGAATGATATGTTTTTCCGCTGAAAAAGTAGCCTATGTCACTCTACAGCCACCGAACTATCCCCATACAAATAATCATGCCATGCCGACGCTCTGTTGCGACGTGAAAGAAGGACAAACTTAGCAACATATTCGATTTTCCCACGGAATGAGATTTTCCCACGGAATGAGATGTTTTTCCGCGGAAAAGTAGCCTATGTCACTCTACAGCCACTGAACTATCCCCATACAAAAATCATGCCATGCCGATGCTCTGTTGCGACGAAAGAAGGACCATAGATTGCCACAAGTACGATCCTGAGCCACCCGCATCCGTCGACTATCTCCGTGTTTCAGCAGACCATTACTCACTCTGTGGAGGGTCGCACAGTACTGCGCACAGCTTGCCATTACGAGCAGCCACCAGAGAACTTATCTTCCTAATCGTAATAATTATATTCGTAAGCGACAGAATCCTAATGGTTAAAGATCGACCACAAACTCAGGAAGTCATGGGTTCAAACCCGCCATTCGACTACCGTCAGCCACCACTCCCAACACAAGCATTTTAAGCCACCTAGAATGGTTAACGGAGAATAAGAAATGTTAATAGCGTAACTAGTATTATATTTTTAAATGTCCTGTTTATTTCATAATATCCATTGTAATTTGGTTTAAGACGCAAAATGACAAAAAAGCAATGCATAGGTTATGGACCTCATATTACGGACAAACATTATTGCAATTTATAAAATACTATGGTCCACCTCGGCTTCAACGGTTATATTTTCTAATCTGCAATTTTGTTTAAATATAATTATTTTAATCCTTGTAAGGAAAGAGAACTGCAAAAGCACGTCTGAACTAAATGGAATGAGCGCTAAAATGATGAACACGGGTTGAATATGTAAAATAAGATAAGAAGAATTTTGTGAATCATTTCCAGAAAATATTTCCCTGATCAAGTCCATATGTCAAACTGTGCTATTGCAGGGATGAAAACTGATTATTTAAAATATCTGTACTACTGTATTATTGTGTCTATTCATCATAATAAATTCTAGATTTCATTTTATTTTCTTTATCTGCCTCACATAGTAGAGATAAATTCAGCACGATTGCCACGTTTGGAAGGTGGATTGACAATAACAGTACCACAACCATCATTATATCAATTCAGAAGTCTCCGCTGAACATGGGCCTCTTCTTCAGGGCTTCAGGTTTTATGACATTTAAAAGCGGAGTTGAATTTTATTATCATAATAGTTGCTTTGTGTTTTGGCTCAAATCTTGGCTCCAACATGGAATTAATAAACTAAATTTTAAAATCGTCGCTTTATTACATCATGGAACTAAATTATCTAGAATATAATATAAATATTAAAAAATAGCGGCTTATAATCGATACACAATACCAATAAAATAAACTTTAAACGTCAAAACGAAGCCAACCATGGTTCCAAGAGTTAAACAATCGCACTGTTGATATTGTTTTCACTAAATTACAAAAGAATGAAACAGGTATAGTAATCATTAATACCAAAGTTAAGTCAGCGATAATAAACGAATATAAGTAAGTCTCTCTGTATTTCGCAGAGTTTTTTTTATAATAAAAACCATTCTTATAAATAACGCAGAAATCAAACATTCCATTTCCTTAACTCCCAGCTGAGAAGAGACTCCAGGAAATTGAAACCGGAAGGCAATCGTAGAATGAAGTTGCATCCGCACCGTCATAGCAATGAAAGAGCATTGATAAGTAGACATTTTGCTATTACTTATAGAATTAAGTAGCGGATGAGACATCCTAAGCAACGTATATTTTAAATACGCACACATACGAGTAAAGAAAGAAAAACGAAAGAAAGAGCTATTTATTTGATACACATTTACAAAATTGTAAAAACATAAAAAGCACGACAAAAAAAAGAAAAAATCACAATGCGTAAGTCTTAAAATTAAAATAAATTAAAATAAGATCAAACTATGCTGTAGACGTATCTATTAAACTGTTTTATTTATCAAGCGCTAAAATATACATAATGCGCATATACGAGATCGTATATGACGACGATCGTACATAAGTATATTGAGTTGAGATATTCTTAACCAAGACTACATATATTGTTACAGTAGGGTTAACAATTGGAAACTGGAACTACTACGATAATGGTGATCTAAAGTGGTAACGACAATATTTATTTGCAACGTGCACTTTATAGTCGTTCAAAATAGGACTAAATAAATCGTTCGAAACAGTCAATCTATTATTTAAGATTTAGCTTTGTGATTTGGAATTGTAAGGATTCCGAAGTAAAAGTATTAAATAAATTTTAAAGCTCACATGCAACAGGTACAGGTATTTTATTTCAAATACTACAGATTGTAGTGTCAAATAATTAAGGCATTCCATCTTAGTCCTCAGAAGTTGATAGCTTTCGTTGCTTTCTTTGATTGAAGTTGACTGCAGGTGTGCATAGACTGCAGTAGCCTCCTAACAGGTGGACTGTTAACACGTTTGTCTTTGCAGTTTTTTTTTTAAACTTATAATAAAATATTTTATCGTGAAACAAAAATATTGAAAACAATAAAATACATTAGAGGAATTGACAAAAAAACAGCAAAAACAAGAGGCCAAAGAAAGGATATCCTATGTTTATCCTATAACTATCGTAGGTACCAATCGTATTAGTTATATTTACTTATCTATTAATTCGCCGCACCACTCCAGTAATTGTTTGCGGACTTCAGATGGCAACGAAATATTTTATTACAACAGGCTTCTCCTTGATTTTCCCTTCACCGCTGATCACATAATAAATCAGCAATTAACAATTGCAATTAACAATAAAAAAATAGAAAAATAAGCAATTAAAATTGAATCTAACAATTTCCTAACTACCGGGGGATTGAACCAGCAAACGCTTAGCGCTTAAGATTTTACTGGTATATTTTGAATGCTAAATTAGTCACTGCACAGTTAAACGTAAATTTTACGGCTGTTGCTAATCATACGCCAATCGTATAATTGAAACTTAATTATTCATGCGATAATCGTATAAATAAAAAAATACTTATTCGTTCAATAATTTTTGTTAATAAGTTCAATTCTTTCAATATTTTATTTTATATCAATATTCGCTGTTTTAGTTTAGCCAGCCGCACCTTAACCTATACTGTCACTGATATTGCAAGATTGGTGTAATGTTTTATTAGACGCAAATAGCATATTCATACGCGTAACTATCAATTTACAGATTAATTTAATTCAAGTGTCCAAAATTATTAAAAATATTTTTATTATATTTTTTAAATAAAAATATTAAAATATATCGACGGATAAAATAAATAAATCATACGATAATCGTATAAATAAGAAAAATTATCATCTGAGTAGACATTTTCAAATTTTATTATCAATATCCGCGTATCCATTTTTTCGAAATGGTGCGTTTTTCTAGTTAATTAGCGTAAGATTAATTACATTGTTCTGTTGTTCACAGCACTGACATTTTGCATGCCTTAGTGCGAAGCGCGTAGGTATGTTCTACTAGCGTCTAAAAATTAAGATTCCAACGTTTTGTCGCATGAAACCGTATCTAACAATCATATTGTACATATAAATGTTATAAAAAGCACATTGTCAGAAAGATAAATGATTGTTGAACTATTTTTTTTTTCAAATCGATTAATTGCTTTAGTAGTGGCGGTGTGGATTTATCAAGTCCGCATGATAAACACGATAACTTTTGAAAATATCAATTTTTAAACTCAATCAATTTCTTATTCTCTTCATGTATCATGTGGAAGCCATGGAATGTAAATGGCAGTTTAATTTTGTTTTGTTTAGTTATAATAATTTTTTGGCTGAGAAATCCTGAAATTTTCGGTGTTTTGAGCATTTATTTTACTAAATACACTTTGCCTCACTCCGTCACTCCGAGCTCGACCGTCGTCGTGAGTGGATACTTTATCGCTTGTTTGCAGCAAAAAGATCGCTGTAGAAATACATAATATCCGAAATTTTTATTTGATACATACTTGACAAGGTAAGATGTCATTATTTTTATAATCAGAGATTTTGTTACATTGCTAAAAGTAAGTAGGATTTATATATAAATATACTTAAATACGTCTTGGACTTTATGGAGTGACTACTGGAACCCTCGACGAGTAGAAATAGGTGTGCTGAGTTTAGACTCGTTTTGGTAGTTATCTTGACACCTTTCCTCTGGACTTGAGAAGTGACCAGGTGTACTGGTGAAAGCTACGAACTCCTCGACGAGTAGAACTAGGTGCGCCGAGTTTGGGCTCGTTTTATTAGTTATGATAAGACCTTACCTCCGGCTTGGTGGAATGACCTGACGGTGCACTTCGGTGACTGCTACTGGAACTCCTCGACGAGTAGAAATAGGTGTGCTGAGTTTGGGCTCGTTTTGTTAGTTATCTTGACACCTTCGTCAGACTTAAGAAGTGATCAGGTGTACTTGAGTGAATGTTACTGGAACCTCGACGAGTAGAACTAGGTGTGCCAAATTTGACTCGTTTTGTTAGTTATGATGAGACCTTACTTCGGACTTGATAGAGTGACCTGAAGGTGTACTTTGATGAATGCTGCTGGAACTCCTCGACGAATAGAACTAGAATTTACAATTCTTTAAATATTTTTCACGATCATATGAGCATTATGAGTCGTGCACTTTTGGATTTTCCAAACTTTTTTTATATTGACGTTTGACATAAAATTATCGAAAACTTGGAAGTACAGTAATAAAGTTATTAGTGAAAACTTGTGTGTATTTAAACTCCTTTTAAAAATTACGTTTAACATGAGTGCTTCAGGCATGCACATTTGGATTTACCAAAAGTTTATAAATAACAAACGATCCGCCCGCTTCGCACGGGTGATTTCTGGATCTCAACAACAGCACCACCTACTGGGTCCAATTGTGAATCTAAGCCATCCAAGAACCTTCAAACTGAAATACATAAAATTTTCATCAAAACCGGTCCAGCTGCTCAATTGATGATCTTTCATACAAGCTGTAATTAATTTTTTATTTCTTTGTTTATTTTCGCGAAAGATATTCACCTGTTTCCTTATCACTTGCATTCAAGACCATTATCATTTCGTTTCTTTTAGAAACTTTTATTTAGCCGCATTGAATTGTTTGGATTTCAGTTAATTCAGAACTATAAAGCTAAATCTGAAATTGCAAGGACCCAGCGGGACTCCGATACGGTCGCACCTCTAGTTGTTAGCAGAGTTGAGCGATCTTACAGAGGGAGTATTTCCAGCGGCAGGTTATCAAGGCCCAACCGAAGGTGTATGTACCAAATAACTTCTGTGATTTGGGTACATGCAAAATGAAATCTTCTGATAATAATGAAATCTTCAGGAGGATTTATTATAGTCAGGTACTTGGCATGTTAATTTGTGTTCGCAGTTCCGCAATTTATTGTAAGCGATGAGAACTTTCTAGCATTTCTATTAGTCGCCTTACGACCCCCACATGACGAAATGTGTTGATGAATTGTCTTATTACACCACTATTTTTATACGTAGTAAGGCCATTCTACAGCTATATTAGTAGTATAGTTGTAGCACGATGTGTCGGCTCGACCGCGGAAAGACCACGCTCTCACAGAATACCAGCGTATAACAAGCTTCACGCTGCTGTGTTTCGTATGGTGAGTGAGAGAACCGGAGATCCTTTTTACTGGTGCAGATAATCTTCAGCTCTATATGCTATCTGGTGTTAACGACCTTAACGATAACATTAATAAACTCAACCAATACCTTGATGCCATAAGAGATTGGTCGTATAAACATGGTGTTTCGGTTAACCCATCCAAATGTCAAGCAATGGTTATACGTAGTAGCAGGATGTTAGCTAAGATTGGTAACGATAATCTTTCTTCCGTATTTTACAATGGAATGTTGCTGCATTTTTTAAATCTGTCGAAAATCTTAGCTTTATAGACCATACCTTAAGCTGGGGAGTTCAAGTTGCTGAAATAAGCCGTAAATTTACTGCTACCTTACGTTCTCTTTGTTGTCTCAAAACTTTATGCCTTTTAAAACTAAACTCAACTTATCCAGACTTTGATATTGCCCATTACTGATTATGCGGTGTCTTACCCAGATCTATACCTCAATATTTTCTCGATAAGTTGGAGTGCCTTGTCAACAATTGCATTAGGTTCATTTTCGGCTTACGTAAGTATGAACATGTTTCCAGTACCGATCTAAGTTAAATTACTTTTATTCGTCAAAGGCGTGGCTCCTGAATTTTACAAGTACTATATTCATTTTAAATGACCCAAATTCTCCTTCTTATATGAAGGATAACTTTCAGTATCTGTGTACTCTACTCACGATAGAGTTCCCCGTTCCCAAAATAGTCTTAAAATTCGTTTCCCCACATAGGAGTGGTTTCTTTAATTCCTCTTTACTTTGCTGTCCATACAGCTCTGGAATGCCTTGCCTGTTGATATCAAGAAAACTATTAACAAGATTCTTTAAGAGACTAGTTCGAGAATTCTATCATAAGGATAATACCACCTGACTTATCCGACTATTTTATTTCTTTCACTTAATAAGTGATGTTTTGTATAATATGTATTTTATACCTATTGTACCTCTTTGGGAAATCATAGGGCCTTTCATATTTAATCAAAAATAAATATTTTATATATTTTATTATTTTTCTATAAGTAGTTTTAATGGGTCAAAATTATCCGAATTTGGGATTTTTCAAACCCTTATAAAATCATAACTCCGAAAATATTTACTTTATCGTAACAAGTCATATGTCTTTTTTATTAGTATTTTATCAAAAAATATTAAAAAAAAGTTGTCCCGTTTGAAAATAACAATTCCTTGCAATTAAAAAAAACGGTTTAAACAGACATGAGGGGAGAGGGAGGGGGGTATTACGTTGTGAGTAAATATTATTATTATAAACGTTTATATTATTATGAACGTATATTATTATACTAATATATATTATATATAACGTATATTATGATAAACAGCCAGCCAAGCTGTTACAGGCTTTGGGGTGAAGCTACACAGCAGTGACCCGTGAAGGATGTAATAATAATGATGATGATGATGATATTGTTGATAGTGGTAGGTCGTCGCGGTGGACATCACGGCAGCGGCGGCGCAGGCGTCGTCAGAGGCGATCGGCGATGATGGTGATGATCACATGTCGTGAGACAGGTAAGTTTAACTCACTGTGTATCTTACCGAATTTTTCCTTCTGACCATGAGATATATGATTATATTTGAATTAATAAACAAACACACATACGTATATATATATATATATATATTTCGTTGAACCAAAATCGAATGACGTCTCTGTTGATTGAAGCGGTAAGAGACGTTATTGAGCGTTCATATCGTGAGTTAACTGACTTCTGAATGAAAGAGTGGGCTATGTAATTTTTCTTATTAAGTATAATAATAATAATGTTAAAAAGTATACAGTTTGTTGTCTCTACTAGATTCATTTATTT
This sequence comes from Parnassius orleans, assembly GCA_029286625.1. NCBI lineage: Eukaryota > Metazoa > Arthropoda > Insecta > Lepidoptera > Papilionidae > Parnassius > Parnassius orleans. The sequence goes on from JAGSMP010000775.1 coordinate 173,831, forward strand.
AAACGGTATCTAAATAACATTTCGATTTGTTGAGCCTTAGCTCGATATTATATTTTTGTAATTTATTTTCTTTGTTATCTCATAATATTACTACACTCTATACTGCTCGTTTAACGTTCTTCTTATATTCC